>JAJHIY020000347.1:0-30000 GCA_022114975.2 Lampris megalopsis
GTTCTTTAATGGCGTTCTTTAGTGCTGTTCTTTAATGGTGTTCTTTAGTGGCGTTCTTTAGTGCTGTTCTTTAATGGTGTTCTTTAGTGGTGTTCTTTAGTGCTGTTCTTTAGTGCTGTTCTTTAATGGTGTTCTTTAGTGGCGTTCTTTAGTGCTGTTCTTTAATGGCGTTCTTTAGTGGTGTTCTTTAGTGCTGTTCTTTAGTGCTGTTCTTTAATGGTGTTCTTTAGTGGCGTTCTTTAGTGCTGTTCTTTAATGGCGTTCTTTAGTGGCGTTCTTTAATGGCGTTCTTTAGTGGCGTTCTTCAATGGTGTTCTTTAGTGGCGTTCTATAGTGGTGTTCTTTAGTGGCGTTCTATAGTGGTGTTCTTTAGTGGCGTTCTTTAGTGGAGTTCTTTAGTGGTGTTCCTTAGTGGTGTTCTTTAATGGTGTTCTTTAGTGGTGTTCTTTACTGGTGTTCTTTAATGGTGTTCTTTAGTGGTGTTCTTTAGTGGTGTTCTTTAATGGTGTTCTTTAGTGGTGTTCTTTAGTGGTGTTCTTTAATGGTGTTCTTTAGTGGTGTTCTTTAATGGTGTTCTTTAATGGTGTTCTTTAATGGTGTTCTTTAGTGGCGTTCTTTAGTGGTGTTCTTTACTGGTGTTCTTTAGTGGTGTTCTTTAGTGGTGTTCTTTAATGGTGTTCTTTAGTGGCGTTCTTTAATGGTGTTCTTTAGTGGCGTTCTTTAGTGCTGTTCTTTAGTGGCGTTCTTTAGTGGTGTTCTTTAGTGGTGTTCTTTAGTGGTGTTCTTTAATGGTGTTCTTTAGTGGCGTTCTTTAGTGGTGTTCTTTAATGGTGTTCTTTAGTGGCGTTCTTTAGTGGTGTTCTTTAATGGTGTTCTTTAATGGCGGTCTTTAGTGGCGTTCTTTAGTGGTGTTCTTTAATGGCGTTCTTTAGTGCTGTTCTTTAATGGTGTTCTTTAGTGGCGTTCTTTAGTGCTGTTCTTTAATGGTGTTCTTTAGTGGTGTTCTTTAGTGCTGTTCTTTAGTGCTGTTCTTTAATGGTGTTCTTTAGTGGCGTTCTTTAGTGCTGTTCTTTAGTGGCGTTCTTTAGTGGTGTTCTTTAGTGCTGTTCTTTAGTGCTGTTCTTTAATGGTGTTCTTTAGTGGCGTTCTTTAGTGCTGTTCTTTAATGGCGTTCTTTAGTGGCGTTCTTTAATGGCGTTCTTTAGTGGCGTTCTTCAATGGTGTTCTTTAGTGGCGTTCTATAGTGGTGTTCTTTAGTGGCGTTCTATAGTGGTGTTCTTTAGTGGCGTTCTTTAGTGGAGTTCTTTAGTGGTGTTCTTTAGTGGCGTTCTTTAGTGGCGTTCTTTATTGGTGTTCTTTAGTGGTGTTCTTTAGTGGCGTTCTTTAGTGGCGTTCTTTAATGGCGTTCTTTAGTGGCATTCTTTAGTGGAGTTCTTTAATGGCGTTCTTTAGTGGCGTTCTTTAGTGGCGTTCTTTAATGGTGTTCTTTAGTGGCGTTCTATAGTGGTGTTCTTTAGTGGCGTTCTTTAGTGGAGTTCTTTAGTGGTGTTCTTTAGTGGCGTTCTTTAGTGGCGTTCTTTATTGGTGTTCTTTAGTGGTGTTCTTTAGTGGCGTTCTTTAGTGGCGTTCTTTAATGGCGTTCTTTAGTGGCGTTCTTTAATGGCGTTCTTTAATGGTGTTCTTTAGTGGCGTTCTTTAGTGGCGTTCTTTAATGGTGTTCTTTGGTGGTGTTCTTTAGTGGAGTTCTTTAATGGTGTTCTTTAGTGGCATTCTTTAGTGGCGTTCTTTAATGGTGTTCTTTAGTGGCGTTCTTTAGTGGTGTTCTTTAGTGGCGTTCTTTAGTGGCGTTCTTTATTGGCGTTCTTTAGTGGAGTTCTTTAATGGCGCTCTTTAGTGGCGTTCTTTAGTGGCGTTCTTTAATGGTGTTCTTTAGTGGCGTTCTTTAGTGCTGTTCTTCAGTGGTGTTCTTTAATGGCGTTCTTTAATGGCGTTCTTTAGTGGTGTTCTTTAGTGGTGTTCTTTAGTGTTGTTCTTTAATGACGTTCTTTAGTGCTGTTCTTTAATGGTGTTCTTTAGTGGCGTTCTTTAATGGCGTTCTTAAGGCGTTCTTTAATGGTGTTCTTTAATGGCGTTCTTTAATGGAGTTCTTTAATGGCGTTCTTGTGTAAAGTGCCCTGAAGTCGTTTCTCTGCAGCTGGTGTGCTTGTGCTGATTCCGCTCCTTCTGCCATCTCTCGTGAAAACCTTTAGAGGTGAATCTAATACATCGAAATTAAAAACTCCTTGCAAAACAAAAGGACACAAAGGGTGGAAAACACCAAGAAGCCCATGTCATGCTATGTCGTTTTTTGTGTAAGGACCAGCGCAAGCGCTGCAAGCTGCATCAGAAGTGCTGGGGGTTGACCCGGCGGGGTGTTCATGTAATGTGGCAGTACCTTCACTTTCATAAGCAGGTCAGGTGTTGCCGTCAGACGCTCTTGTTTTTTTTTCCTCACGTCAGTCAGGCGCAGACTGGCTCTCCGTGGGCGTTTTCTTGCAGAGGCGGTTTTCACAGCGCTACGTGTTCCTCTGTCAGTGGCTCTTCGTCACGTTCCACTACGAACCACCACCACCACCTGCACCATTTCGGCCTGCTCGGTGTTTCTGGCACTGACCAGGGGTTCAGCTGGTGTTCGGTACAAAAATAATTCCAAAACACAAGACACTTGACTTTTGGCTGGCGTGGAAACGCTGGTGTATTGATAAAGAGGATGTGATAAAGGGTGCCAGAAACAGAAGATGAGCAATACCCATTACGTAACACCAAAATCTGTGACCCATCAGATTACGGGAGCTGCCCCCGAAACGTTCTATTTCGGCCGTCCACCCAGATGCTAATCCTAATTTTAACCGCACCAAACCCACATCTGATAGCTGCTGTCTCCAACCCAGTACCTGCAGATAACCGTCCCCAACTTTATGCCCAAATTTAACCTCGTGTAAACTGCCGTTTCCTGGTTGAAAGAGGGCGTTTCAGTGGCAGGGTCACATAAACTGGTGCGCCACAGATCTTGGTGTAACACCGGCACAAACCGAGCTGAGTAGGAGTGTCGGATTAAGGCCGACATGAGAAGTCAAGGGCCAATACTAGTACATCTACTTTATACTGTAAACTTTACACCCAACTGTTTAACATTATCTGAACTGCCGTTTCCTGGCTGAAAGAGGTCGTTTCAAGGCCAGCACATCTGAGTAAATCCAGCACAGGGAAGTTTGTCAGACCCCTATTGTTTTATTTCATTTTTTGGTGTAGCAGGTTTTTGGAGGCAGCCCGTCCGCCCGGGGCTTCCTCCTCCTCCTCCTCCTCCTCTACCCACCCGGCTGTTTGTGTACAAGCGGCTGCCTAGCATAGCTGACATAGATCAGATTCCACGTGGGTGAGCCGTGAGCAGCAAGGATACGGGTCCTCCGGTACTTCCCAGTCTGCTGGTCGCTCGTTCGTCCCCTCGCACAAGGCTTGGCCGCCGGAAACCGGGTTCACTGCGCGGGAGCTTCGGCGCCGGACGTTGCCCTCCCTCCGTGTCATCCGCTTCCGGTGACGTTGGGGATTCGTGAACGGGAATCCGTTCCTCCACGGGTCGAGGCTGGCTGTAAATGCAGTGGCGCCCCCAGAAATGTTTCATCGGGGGGGGGGGGGCAAATGGGGCCACTGAAAATCTTGGGGTGGCACACCAACACCAAAAGCCATGACTGAATTTCGGGAATTCTATGCTGCTGTTGTAGTATACTGTATAGGCTAGTGGAAAACTGTCAATATGAGAGTTAAGAAACATATACATTATTGATTTAAATGAACAGCACCTAATGTAAGCTATCAGATAGAAGCATATTATGCATAATCAGAAGCATATTCTGCATATGCGACTCGTGGCTGGGGGGGGGCAGGGATAGTATCAGGGTGGCCGTGGCCACCCCCGGCCACCCCATGGGGGGCGCCACTGTGTAAATGTGGTTCAATGTGAGGTTTTTCACCGTAACATAAAGCAACAGGTATGAAGATGTAGGGTTGGAAAGAAAATGGAGGTCTACGCAAAAAAAGCTTTCTTAGGTCAACGCTCGGAGGACTGTGGCATCTGGCGAGTCTGCAAATGAATGGCGAAGGTGTCGCTGCACCCTTGAGTTGTGCTCAGGTCGACATACACATTGCTTATTACACCAGCTATTAACCGCTTTTGTGATTAGTGTGATCAATAACCGAGAGGAAGTTGAGGTCTATTGGGCTGCTCCAACATCCGTACGTCCATTGCAAATGAGTGAAAACGAGACGACGGTCCGTTGCAGCGTGTGCCCCCCCCTCCGCCCCTCCCCCCCCGTTCTGGCCCACTTACAGCGGCTTCCTGTATTCGCTTTCAGCTCAACGGCCTCCTGATCACACTGAAAGGCCGCCATGGCACGGTCGCCTCTCCTATTTCTGAACAGAGATAAGCCAATATTCTGCACCAGGACTACAAGAGACACAACGCAACAAACACACAAAGTTCAATGCATCAATTAGAATGACTATGAAAGTATGCATGAGTCTCAAGTGTGTTGCTGCTACGCAATTTCTAGCATACACCTTATCATTGGCCAAGTAAGGTGAGTATTTCGGCTGAGCTGATGGCTCACGTGCAACTAATTAACTAGCGTTTGCACTTGCTAATAGCAGCACATGTAATATTATCAACTCATACAATAAAATAGGAAATATTACATCAAGCAAAACTAATATGACTGAAAAATGTGATTTGGACTTGTGTTAAGAATACTAACATACCAAAAGCATCAAATGTATTGCGGCGAATTGGGGGCAGCCTTGGAACCGCCGCAGCCGGGACGCGAACCCGGGTCTCCCGCGCCGCGGGCAAAAACGTTAACCAGTGGACTAAGATGTTCTGCTGCTTCTCCGCGCACGTTACGCGATGTAGAGAATAGCGATATCGTGAACAAAACCACTAAATAAACCCCACGTTTGCTTTTCTTTTGCTGTTTCTTTCTCTTATAATGTAAAAAAAAATCTTAAATAAAAATTTTGGTAACACTTTAGTATGGGGAACATAAAAACACTTAATTACTAGTGAATTAGTAATGATCAAGATGTCACTTTAGTATGGGGAACATATTCTAAGTAACAAAAACTTAATTTACAGTAATTTAACGCTATGAACTCTTGTAGTTTTGTGTGTTGTTGTGTAAGAACAGAGCATATTCATTAAGTGTTAGTAAGGGAGAATAACTCTTCTTGTGGTACTACCACCTTATAAAGGCCACACTAAGCAAAGCATACTGAGATGGTACTACTAATAAGCAATACTTCTGAGGTTATAGAGGGAAAACTCATAGTTAATGGCTTACTGGTTGCATAATAAGGCCATGCAGAATAAGGCATTAATGAGTACGCAATAATGACCAATTAAGAGCCAATATGTTGCTAATTTGCATGCTAATGAGCACCTAATTCATGGTGACTACGTTCCCCATACTAAAGTGTTACCGTATTTTTATACATCGATACTATAAATATATTGACACTGTAAGTATTTCGATTCAAGTATGTCGCCCTGCGGTGCGGGCGACACGGGTTCGCGTCCCGGCCGCGGCAGTTCCTGTGGTTGCGTTGTCCCCCCCGAATTCGCTACATTGGTGTCAGAAGTGGGATGGAGCGACCGTAAGGCCATCGGAAGCGCATGCGCCCTGAGGCCCTGGGCTTCTCCAAAGGTGGGACGAAAACATATCCATTTTTTTTTCTTTCGGGGGCGTCCCGGCAGCGTGGCGGTCTATTCCGTTGCCTAGCAACACGGGGATCGCCGGTTCGAATCCCCGCGTCGCCTCCGGCTCGGGCGGGCGTCCCGACAGACACAATTGGCCGTGTCTGCGGGTGGAAAGCCGGATGTAGGTCTGTGTCCTGGTCGCTGCACTAGCGCCTCCTCTGGTCGGTCGGGGTGTCTGTTCAAGGGGGGGGGGATAGCGTGATCATCCCACGCGCCACGTCCCCCTGGTGAAACTCCTCACTGTCAGGTGAAAAGAAGCGGCTGGTGACCCCACGTGTATGGGAGGAGGCATGTGGTAGTCTGCAGCCCTCCTGGATCAGCAGAGGGGGTGGAGCAGAGACCAGGAGGGCTCAGAAGAGTGGGGTAATTGGCCGGATACAATTTGGGAGAAATAGGGGGGGGGGCTTTTTGGCTAATATGTTTTAATGTAGGGTCATATGCTGTACAGGTGTGTGTGTGTGTGTGTGATAGGGTAAAGTAGGGAAGCTGCTGAGTGGAGCACACTTCCTCTAAACGCAGAGGCCGTCGATAGACGCTGATATATCGTTCACTTTTGAACGACATTTGCATGCACTTGCAACTTCCCACACACTCACGCTCACACGCACACGCACACGCACGTTATCAGGTGGCTGCGTGTGTGTGTATATTCTGCAGGATATGTGTCTTTTTGCATGCTCAATAATCCAGGTAAGGAGGTCACAGGAAGTTGAATCAGTTCACACGTTTATTGACGCTGTGTCCAGATGAACTGATTCAACATTCTGTCGTGTGTGTGTGTGCGTGTGTGTGTGGGTGGGTGGGGGTGTGGGTGGGGGTGTGTCCAATCGGGCTCCAACCTGCTCTCTCAGATTTCATCTCGCCCTGCTACTTCCTGCTGCTGCTGCTGCTGCTGCTGCTCTCCAAGGGGTCGGCTTCCAAAAACTGAACCACTCTTTGTGAAAGCAGATACACAATCTTTAGCGGTGTCATAAAAACGGGGAGAGACAGACACACACACACACACACACACACACACGCAAAAGTGGATTTTGGCGCACGCATTGCACGTAATATCGTGTTATGTGTACGCAGAGGGGGGGGGGGACAAGAAGAGAGACTTAATATCGAAATAAAATGGTATGCTAGTCAGTGGTTCTCCACCTTTTTGGGGTCCTGGACCCCCTGCGTATTTTTGATCTCCCCTGAGGACCCCTCCACCTGATCTTGGGGGAGGGGGGGTTGCAATTTGATAGAAACAGTAGAAACCGCATTTTAAATTGCATTATAGCACACGGACCCCTTGCAATTACACCACGGACCACTAGGAGTCCGCGGACCCCCGGTTGAGAAACACTGCGCTAGATGACACGCGGTGACGTCTCCCTGTAGGTTCAGTGTCCCGTTCTGTCGCGCTGGGCCCAAGGGACCAGCTGACCAGTGTTTATGAGTCACGTCACATCGCCGCGCTCCCCGCGTTGTCATGCATTCCCGCGGCACCTCCGGGCAAGACACGCCCCGCGTAGCATCCAAGCGCTGGGATTGGTCAGGCGTCGGTGCGCGCGCCAGCGTTCCTTACCGCAGCGCCCGGCTAGTTGGCGGCCATGTTTCGTGTCATCAACCAGCTGAATTAGCCTAATGTTGATAGATTTTGAAATAAATGAAGGTCACGTACCTTTCTTAATATACATGTTAACGTGGTTTATTGGATCGGTATCGATCAGCTGCACCTTCATGAAGCCACTATTCGTTTGTTCAACGCAATCCGGTCACTCACGCTAGGTTACTGAGAGCTAGCTAGCTAACCTAACGCTAGTGTAAACTACTAATAAGACACGTTAGCCTCCTAGCTAACGGGTCTGACCCTTTAGCCGAGCGGTTAGTGACGTCGCCTTGTGGTGCAGTACACGCCGTATCGAATCCCGCACCGGGCAAGAAAATAACCGGTTACATTGGTGGCAGCGGCGGGATCCGGAAGTGTGCAGATCCTCAGAAGTCTCTTCTGAGCGCGGGAAGAACAAAGCGCGAGGGCGCGCTTCCGGGAAGGGTGACGACTGTAAACTACTAATAAGACACGTTAGCCCCTAGCTAACGGGTCTGACCCTTTAGCCAAGCGGTTAGCGATGTCGCCTTGTGGTTCAGTACACCCCCGCACCGGGAAGAAAAGTAACCGGTTACACTATCTTGCTTGCTAGTGGTAACGTTACTTTCCACTGTTGAAATCGTGAAAAAACCATTAAATTTGTATGACAACAACTAGCTACAAATGTACTTAGAAAAACGTATGTAACAATATATTACTATGACAAGTGTTATATGGTATCATTGGTGACAGAGCAATCAATTGTAACGTACACGGATAAGTAGACACGTTAGCCCTAGGCTAACGGATCAGACCTTTTAGTCGACTGGTTATCGTTGTTGCCTGCGGTGCAGGAGATACGGGTTCGCGTCCCGGTTGTGGCGGTTCCCGGGGCTGCCCCCCCCCCTCCCCTCCCCCGCATTCGCTACACAATCAGTAAATTAGAAAGCTAAGGTTAGTGCTGTAACTGCGGTTGCGCACCGTACGGTGGGCGGTGAATGGGGAGACGCCTGGCCAATCCTAGCGCTTGAATGCTACGCGGGGCGTGTCTTGCCTAGAAGTGCCGTGGGATTCACAGTAACGCGTCCTCTCCTGCTTACTCGTTAGTCTGCACATTCACTTGTTTAGCTCGTCGTCTGCGGCACCGAAGACTGGCATGTAGACTGGGACTGAAGTCAGTCTACATGCCATGGTTATCATTCTCCAATGATAACGCATGGTTATCGTTCTCCAACACGTGCAGTTGGAGAACGATAACCACAAAATCCCACAGAAAAGCAACCGAAATTCAAACAAATACTGCTTTAATGCGTTCAAAGAAGGTTGAATCAGGTCATATTGAGAGAACGTGTCATCGCTCATCTAAGTGACCTCTTCAGTCTCAGCTGACTGCAGGTACATCAATTTTATTTGTAAAGCCCAATATCACAAATTACAAATTTGCCTCAGTGGGCTTAACAGCAACACAACATCCTGTCCTTAGACCCTCTCATCGGATAAGGAACAACTCCCTACAAACCCCTTTAACAGGGAGAAACAATAGGAAGAAACCTCAGGTAGAGCAACAGAGGAGGGATCTCTCTCCCAAGATGGACAGCGTGCAATGGATGTTGTGTTCACGCAATTTACATAATACAACATTGAAAGAGGATAACCGAATTATAATGGACATAAAATGTATGAAGAACATGGTGCCAAGCAGTGTCCACGTGCCAACGGAGCAGTCCAGGACCCAAGCCACGCGACCAGCATCATCAGTTAAACTAAATACCCCACCCTTATAAACAATACAGTGGCATAACGACCCAAAACAACGGTCACAATCCCGTTATGCAACTGTACTGTTTATAAGGGTGGGGGTACCTGCAGTCAGCTGAGACTGAAGAGGTCACTTAGATGAGCGATGACACGTTTCTCTCAATAAACCTTGTGTCCAGATGAACTGATCCAACTTTCTTTTATGTTCTTACCCGGAATATTGAGCACGCACCAAGACATTTTAAAACCACTGATCGGTCCCTTTTTCTTTCTTTCCATGGTTGATAAAATAATGACAGCTTTTCACTTCCACATGTGTGGTCCGGGATCAGATATACATCAGATATGTAGCTAGAGTCTGAATGGTAAAATCAGAACTCTCAACATGACAGAGCACGTGTGTGCGTGTGTGTGCGCGTGCGTGCGTGTGCGTAAGATCAGATGAGTAAGAGCTAGAGGTTGGCAATAACCGAAGTCAGCAGACAGGCAGCAGCGTCGCTGTGTTAACAAGTATTATGGGGGACGTCTCTATGCAAGCTAAACTCGGGAGTTCCTATCAGTCACCCGTGTCTGAAAACACCGCTGGGCAAATGGCTGAGCGCAGTCACAGGATGTCGATTCATTGGCAATGTGTGGGTGCGTGTGAATAATTCCAGATTGCGCATGAACAGTGAGCCAAAAGGCCTGAACGGAGCATGAGGGAGTGTGGTGTCAGCGCTGTCTCTGGCTTGTCTGCCACCAGCGGCCCAGAGCTGCGCCAGTAATGAGAGACGACATCAATGAATCACACAGCGCAGATGGTAACGTGCGGCAGCAGCCATTTAGTTAAAACAGGAAGAACAACTGAGCCTGCAACACAGGCAGACCGGAAGGGAGGCTTGGTAACTATGGCAACCACAAAAAATACTGGCGTCACTCCTTTTTTTCCTAAACCCCCCCCCTCCTACACACGGTACAACAATAACACCACAGGACACCAGGCAACATCACAGCTCAGGCTATATAACTAGACCTGTAAGTTAAGACAAAACATTATCACCAGTACACACAAACAACTGGCCTAAAGTTGAGGTGCAGCATCAGGTGCAAGAGCAGGCACACACTCGCCAGGGGAGCTCCCCCCAGGCTCGACCTCGACGGGAGGCCCAGTCTCATCCCCCAGCCTCATATCGTTATCACAAGGCAGGCAAGGTGCAGGTGGGGGCTCGGCAATGGCTGGCGGTATGTCAGGGCAGTGCGGGACAGGGTTGTCCAAGTCCTCATCAGACGCGAAATCGTCCGCGAGGGGTTCAGAGGCCGTAGAGGGACCTTCCACTTTGTAGCAGTCACCCAGCCTGACCCTGCAGGAGGTACGACAGAGTTGAGACCCCGTGAACTTCTGGATATTGCACCATGAACCACCCACGCTCGTGACGAGGTACCTGTCACGGGCCTTTGACTTATTCCCGTCAGCATACCGGTACACCAGTTCACCAGGTCGAATGGCGGGAGGCACGGCCACACGACCAGAGGGCACCTTTGACTTCATGCTGTACGGATGGTTGGTGACACGCTCCGAGTGTTGTTTCAGGATGAGGTCCTGGTCGACCACAGGCAACTGCCTATGGGAGAACTGGTCACGCTGAAGAAGCAGCATCTCACGGGCAGACAATCCACGCGACCTAACACGACTGTTCAGGTTGGCCGTAGCGACAGAGAGTAACAGGGGAGTAACAGCCCTACAGTTAGGCTCGAGACGAAGAATCTCCCCCTGAATCTCTTGAACAGCCTCTCCGCCACTGGGTTCTTATTGACATTCTTGGTGTTGCCCACCTCAACAACTAATCTGTGCATAGCGAGGGCCCAATCCCCTGCCAATGCAGCAAAACCAGGGGCAGGGTCAGTCCTGATCACAGCAAAGGGGCCGTCGAGAGGGCACAGACCCACACATAAGCGGGTTAAAGCGTCCCTGAGAGTGTCTCTGCGCTCGTCGTCGATGAGACAAGATAACGCGAAAGACGTGACACACTCCCGGACAATCAGAATGAAAAGGCAGTCCTGAACACATCAGCCGCGAAAGAAGACCCGACGACTTCCGGGGGGTCACTTGTAGACTGGTCAGATACGAACGCAGGGGCTTTCTTCAGAGCTGCACACTGGTGGCAGCCGCTGGAGACACGTTGCACAGCAGAGTCCATATCCAACGTGTAGAAGTAGCGTTGCACAACTGTCTTCAACTGGGTGCTGGTGGGGTGATCGAGCTTGATATGGAGGGAGGTCAGTAGGTCATCGCGGACAGACCGAGGCACAACGATGCAGTCCGTCGAGGCTGCGAGGAGGGTCTGCCAGCGAACAACTAGGAGGCCGTCCTTAGCCACTGTGGTGACGTTCAGGTAACGTTTCACATCACGAATGTTAGTCAGCGTCTTGGATGGACACGTACCCTGACGGAGGTGAGGAGTATGACGATGTTGTCTGGAATTGGACTATTTGGCTCCAATCATCAGCAATGCAGAGGAAGCCCATTCCTCCCTGGATTTTTTCTTTTACTTTCCCTGCTGACTTTCACTTACAAATATTACGCTCGTAGCATGCGGTTAATTGTTCTGGGCTTTCTGACAAGTCACGTTCATTGTGCTTACAAACTTCCTTGCCAAGTAGATTCACATTCAGATTCAGACTCCGGTCTTTGAGACAGCACGGGCCTCCTCCTTACAGTAAAAGCGTGTCTCCTTTTGGTATCAGATCTGCAGTGGATTTTGATATCAAACTGATCTCAGGGTTTAGTTCCTGCACGTGGTTTGGAACCCAACCCATGCTGCCAGCAGCACACGCCGAAAATGGAGAAGCCAGGTGAACCAAAAACACGGCGTCTATGGGACGGACCTCCAGGGCTGAGCTGACCGTGTCAACTCTATGCTGATGATCTGTGGTTTATGTGTGTGTGTGTGTTAGGACGGATAGTGTAGATAGATACATACACCTTATGTGCTTTTTCTTGTGTTCTTTGTTTATTTGAGGGTGTTGCATGTCTTTGAATAAGATAGCGATCCCCGACCCAGATGAATCTGTGGTGCCCAGTTGAAAGCGGGTGTGCCGGCGGAGCAGAACGGCAGCACGACACCCGGTTTACGACGGGGAGAGAACGTCGCTGTGTTTGAACAAGTTGAACAAATTGTACATTGATTTTAATACAGCTCGTTTAAAAAACAACACATTTGAGGTTAATCTGAACCATCTCAGCCAGTTAAAAACCAGCGTACCTTCTGAGCCAAATCAAACCGCCACGTTTTAAGATTTACTGTAAAACGGGCTGATGCTCAATTTGGGGAAGCGCGGTGACACTTTCTCTATCTTCTGACAAATTGTGTAGATATTTGTGGTTTGCTGTAAGAAGACACCTGAGATGTGCTAGATGTGAAAGCATGGTGCATAGCTCCCGTTAAGTTTGGGGTGTGTGTGTGTTGTGGCGGTGGAGGGTCCTCTCTGTTTGGGGGTCTCGTTGTTGACCAGGCAGTCCGGTATGTTAGCTCCCATTGGAGCCACGTGACAAGCTGTAAACCAGTCATAAATGTGTTCTTGTGGCCTCAGAAATATTCGAAATGTGCGAAAAGAAAACCCCCACAAATTATGTAGTTCTCCTGCTGAGAGATTTAGCTTGATGTCTACAAGACTTCAACCTTTCAACCAAATTTAGCCTAGCTTTAGCTAGCTAGTGTAACCGGTTATTTTCTTGCCCGGTGCGGGATTCGATACGAGGTGTACTGCACCACAAGGCGACATCACTAACCGCTCGGCTAAAGGGTCAGACCCGTTAGCTAGGGGCTAACGTGTCTTATTAGTAGTTTACACTAGCTAGCTAGCTTTAGCATGTAGATGTCTTTTAGACGTTTAATCAACATGAACACGCTTGGTGGGTTATTACAGTAGCAGGTTGCTACAATATAGCTCTTTACCAGGAGGAAGTGTGTGTGTGACAACTGCTGCAGAAACGGCGCTGGAACATCCCCCCTCCCCTCCCCTCCCCCCCCCTTTCTCTTCCAATTGTACTTGGCCAATTACCCCACTCTTCCGAGGCCGTCCGTGTCGCCGCTCCACCCCCTCTGCCGATCCGGGGAGGGCTGCAGACTACCACGTGTCCTCCGACACATGTTTGTGGAGTCACCAGCCGCTTCTTTTCACCTGACAGTGAATCCCTCCCCCCCAGTTTGCCCTCCCCCGAACAGGCGCGCCGACCGACAAGAGGAGACGCTAGTGCAGCAACCAGGACACATACCCACATCCGGCGTCCCACCCACAGACACGGCCAACTGTGTCTGTAGCGACGCCCGACCAAGCCGGAGGTAACACAGGGATTCGAACTGGCGATGCTCGTGTTGGTAGACAACGGCATAGAACGCTACGGCATAGAACTTTTAACATTTCGCTTTTATTTCGCCCACAAAGGACACTTGTGCCAAAGTACGTTTCTCATCTTCGCATTCACCCATCACACACACACACACACACACACACACACACACACTCACAGGTTTATGTAAGTATGTCAGACACGCGTGTGTGACGTACTTATCATAAATTTAGACTCGTCTAATCTGAAGAAAGGTCAGTGGCGTCACCGCGGAAAGTGTGGACATCTGTCAGCAGCGTGCTCTGGTTTACGTCTGTCTGCCATGGTCTTTCCCTTCAGTGTGCTTTGTGATGACACAGGCAAACAAACAAAAACATGCACAGGAAAAAAACACACACGCACACACTGACACACAAACAAGCCTTTGACCAAATGGTGTTTCCACTCACAGTGTCTGTTGTGTTCCTCGTTTGACTGTCCTGCCCGCTGCTCAGCCACGAGACAGTTTGAGTCTCTACTGTGTGTGTACAGATATACATCTATACAGATACGAATATGAGTGTATTTACAATAAGCCTGAATACATTTACTGTACACTATGACTACTTGCTGAAATTACCATGTGGCATTACCCCACTTGTTACAAGAGCGCTTCTGCACCCCTTTCAGCATTTCCCAGCAGGTAAAAATGGAAGAGCAGCAGTTGAGAAGGTGGGAAACATTTTGAAGAGAATCAGAATCAGAATCATGTTTATTGGCCATGTAGGTTTCCACGTCTGGTTTTGTGGCTCTCTCGGTGTACTTAACATGGAATAACAACACAACAACACAACAAACTTCATATATATATATATATATACTCAACAATTGACTATATACAGCGCCTTGAGATCCTGTCCATGAATATCACAAACAGAATTGGAGACAAGGGACAACCTTGGCGAAGTCCGACACCCACCAAAAACGTGCCGAGAATGCGGCCACAGCTCTCACTTTGGTTATACAGACCGGATGGCTTGTAGCATACTCCCGCAGTACCCCCCCCCCCCAGGAGCGCCCCGGGGCACACGGTCGTAAGCCTTCTCCAAGTCCACAAAACACATGTAGACTGACTGGTCAAATTTCCATGCTCCCCTCAGCACCTCTGCAAGGGTAAAGAGTTGGTCCGTTGTTCCACGGCCAGGACGGAATCCGCATTGTTCTTCCTGGATCCGAGGTTTGACAATCGGTCGGAGCATTCAACACAATGGTGTTGAATGCTGAGGTGAAGTCCACAAACAGGACCCTTGCGGGTGTCCCTGGGGAGTCAAGGGGTTGAAAGATGTAGTACAATCCCATGTTGACTACATCATCCACTGACCTGTTTTCTCGCTAGGCAAACTACAGGTGGTCGAGCAGGGGGCCTGTGATTTCCTTCAGGTGGGCCAACACCAGTCTGTCGGAGGACTTCATGACCACAGACGTTAGGAGAATGGGCCTGTACTCATTTGATCCTGTGATACGGGGTTTCTTGGGGAATGGGGTGATAGCGGAACTCTTGAAGCCAGAAGGCACTTTACACAGCTCTAGTGATCTGTTGAAGATCAATGTGAAAATGGAGGCTAGCTGGTCAGCACAGACTTTCAGACAAGAGGGTGACACGCCAACCGGGCCTGGCGCCTTCCTGGTCTTTAGAGTGAAAAGGATTGTGGTTGAAATTGAATGAGCATTTGGAAATGTTATTTCAACAGGCGATGTAGAATCAAATCGAGGTCCTACGATATTAGCGTACCCACTGACGTACATTCACTCAAGACTTCAGCATATATCTAACGTAAGGCATTGCTCAAAAGTTGAGATAAATTTGAGATCTGATTTGTATTTTTGTTTGACGAAGTCGTTTTCTGACTTTAGCATGTTTGTGTATATGCCTTAAAGGAAATTGTAAACAAATACAGAGGCCAAAACTCATCGGTTCTTATGTGTTTTATTGATGCTTCTAAAGCTTTTGATCGTGTTAATCATAGAAAGTTGTTTGTTAAATTGAGTCAAATAGGGGTCCCTAAATACATTGTGAGAATTCTGGCTTATTGGTATGCCCACCAGACTATGCAAGTGAAATGGGGTAATAGTGTTTCAGCCCCATTTGGGGTTAGCAATGGTGTCAGACAAGGGGGAATTCTGTCTCCAGCTCTCTACAATTTATATATTGATGATTTGTCCAAGCAGCTGAAAGCCTGTAACACTGGGTGCATGACTGGCAATACCTTGGTGAACCATATTATGTATGCAGATGACCTTGTCATTCTTAGTCCATGTAGTGCTGGTCTCCAGCAGCTCCTTGATATATGTTCTGTATATGGTGTGGAGCATGATATCAAATACAATGCTAGTAAGAGTGTTGTCATGCAGAACCAAAGAGGTCAATCATCTAAAATTTCCTGATTTTAAATTGTCTGATGATAATCTTAATAATAAGGTGAAATATCTTGGGCACTATATGACTGAACAAATGGCAGACGATGATGATATTTATAGGCAATGCTGCATGATGTATGCACAAGCAAACACTCTGTCACGCAAGTTTGGTATGCGTTCAGTTAGTGTGAAGATGTCTCTGTTCAGAGCATATTGTACAACACTCTATACTGCCCCCTCTGGTCAAACTATAAAAAAGCAAGCTTACAGAGGCTTCGAGTGGCTTATAATGATGCCATGAGGATACTGCTGAAAAGACCTAGATGGTGTAGTGCAAGGGAAATGTTTGTGGCTGCAGGAGTCAGCACCTTTCAGGCTCTTCTAAGAAATCTTATGTATACATTTATTTGCCGGCTCAATGACTCTGATAATGTAATCATCAAGAGTTTAGCTAATATAAGATTCAGGGCCACGTGCTACCAATCCCGGCTGTGGGACCACTGGTATAGCTGCCTTCTTTTAACACACTGACTTGTTCCATTTATGTAATTTTATTGTGTTTACTCTGTGTATTGTCTAGGGGTTGTGAGTCTGCAATAAAGTTTGAATTGAATTGAATTGAATTGAATTGTATGTCGGTACAGACTGTTAAAAAAACAACAGTCAACGTGGTAATGCTAACAGGGCTTGGAGAAAGAGACAGGCGGGGAGCTAGCTAGCTAGCTAGCTAGCTATTGAGTTGGCTGTTCTCCACAGGGGCGAGGACTGCCACAAATCAGAGGCCTCTGAAAAGATACAGACTATGAGCCGCAACTGTGATGCATCACATTTAGTACGCGATCTACGTGTTTGCTTTTTAAAGGCTGTGAAAAGTTCAGGCTCAGTCAGGAGGAACATGTAGCAGGAGGAGGGTTCTGTGTCTAGTCTATCTAATTCAACATAAAACATTTTTTAAGCTATCCTGATACTCAGTTGACTATTTTCCTTTTAATCAGAGTCGGGTCACGGACCATAAGACCCCTTTTCAGGAACTGGAAGCTAAAGTGCAACTGGAGACCTTTCCACACATACACAGCCCAGAGCCTTGCTGTGGTTTTTGGCTTCTCTACCTGTACCTATATTAGAATAGGCACATTAGGGACATTATCATGTTATGGAGAGCCTCCTGCTGTTACCCTTGAGCAAGGCACTGGTCAAGATCCAACCCTAATCGTTAGTGTAAACTACTAATAAGACACGTTAGCCCCTAGCTAACGGGTCTGACCCTTTAGCCGAGCGGTTAGTGATGTCGCCTTGATGTCGCCTACACCCCTTTATATCCTTTATACATGGACACCTCCATCACTGTCCTCTACATCTACACCCCTTTATATCCTTTATACATGGACACCACCATCACTGTGCTCCACATCTACACCCCTTTATATCCTTTATACATGGACACCACCATCACTGTCCTCTACATCTACACCCCTTTATATCCTTTATACATGGACACCACCATCACTGTGCTCCACATCTACACCCCTTTATATCCTTTATACATGGACACCTCCATCACTGTGCTCTACATCTACACCCCTTTATATCCTTTATACATGGACACCTCCATCACTGTCCTCTACATCTACACCCCTTTATATCCTTTATACATGGACACCTCCATCACTGTCCTCTACATCTACACCCCTTTATATCCTTTATACATGGACACCTCCATCACTGTCCTCTACATCTACACCCCTTTATATCCTTTATACATGGACACCTCCATGACTGTCCTCTACATCTACACCCCTTTATATCCTTTATACATGGACACCTCCATCACTGTCCTCTACATCTACACCCCTTTATATCCTTTATACATGGACACCTCCATCACTGTCCTCTACATCTACACCCCTTTATATCCTTTATACATGGACACCTCCATCACTGTCCTCTACATCTACACCCCTTTATATCCTTTATACATGGACACCTCCATCACTGTCCTCTACATCTACACCCCTTTATATCCTTTATACATGGACACCTCCATCACTGTGCTCCACATCTACACCCCTTTATATCCTTTATACATGGACACCTCCATACCCGTCCTCCTCTGTTTACTTGTGACGATACTGTCTATTCAGCAACAAAAGCATTATGTTGTATCCCAATAAGACTTCCTGCTTGTATAAGGGTTAATAAAACACATCTGCACAATACAACACATATTAGTGCAATAATTACTGTTATTATTATTATTATTATTATTATTATTATCATATGCAATGTACTGAACATGAACATGACGGCGTTCTGAACTTTTGTGCTTGCACAGAGAGCAAAATTTGCACACACTGTGCAATGAAAAAAGCCACACCATCCTCTTTTGTTCCACCTCAAAAGGCTGGTGTGTGTGTGTGTGTGTGTGTGTGTGTGTGTGTGTGTGTGTGTGTGTGTGTGTGTGTGTGTGTGTGTGTGTGTATTTACATATTTGTGTTGAGCATTACTCTGTGCTGTGCATATCTACATCTTCTGCAGTGGAGGCTTGCAGTGGGCTGTTCTCTTTTCAGACGTGATGTTTTACAACAAATATTCAACGGAAAGTGTTTTGAATGAGAGCAGAAGAAAAGCTAAAACAAGCATATGAGCGTTACACAGCATTACACAGCGTTACACAGTATTACATAGCGTTACACAGCGTTACACAGCACTACATAGCGTTACACGGCATTACACAGCGTTACACAGCATTACACAGCGTTACATAGCGTTACACAGCATTACATAGCGTTACACAGCATTACACAGCGTTACACAGTATTACATAGCGTTACACAGCGTTACACAGCACTACATAGCGTTACACGGCATTACACAGCGTTACACAGCATTACACAGCGTTACATAGCGTTACACAGCATTACATAGCGTTACACAGCATTACACAGCGTTACACAGCATTACATAGCGTTACACAGCGTTACACAGCATTACACAGCGTTACACAGCATTACATAGAGTTACACAGCATTACACAGCGTTACACAGCATTACACAGCGTTACACAGCATTACACAGCGTTACATAGCGTTACACAGCGTTACATAGCGTTACACAGCGTTACACAACATTACATAGCGTTACACAGCATTACACAGCGTTACATAGCGTTACACAGCGTTCCACAGCGTTCCACAGCGTTACACGGCATTACACAGCGTTACACGGCATTACACGGCGTTACACGGCATTACACGGCGTTACACAGCGTGAGAGAAAGTCTTAGTAGTTCTCGGTGTTTTCTTTGACTTGAAAATAAATTGGACATCATCCACAACTGCAATAAAGGGACCACGTGAATTTGAGAGAGAAAAAAAATAATTCTTGTCAAGTTGAAAATAAGACCGTTATGACCGGGATTTCACTGCCCTCATAGCACCTGGCACTGGGCCGGACCCGCCCACAGTCCGGCAGATCCGCATAGGAACCACATCCGCTCCTAGACCGCCCCGCGCCTCTGGCCAGAGTGTGGCCTCCTAAAGTCGGAACCAATTTTTAAATTCCCAGCTGGATCTGGGCCAGTTATGACCCAGAGCTGGTACAGATCCGTAAGCTGGATCCGCGCCGGTATTGAACCGTTGTGCAAGAAGACACTGGGGCAGATCCTTTTTGTGGCTCCGCGCCAGATGCTGTGATACAACCGGCCCGGATCTGGGTCCTACCTAAAGCGACCATGGGCGGTCAAAATGACGGCCTGTTTTTAAACTCTATGCTCTGTCAAAGTAAATACCCAGTTGAGATATTAATGCATTACATGTGTTAGTGTGTCTGTTAGGAAACTAACTGACGTCAAAATTAACATTTTAACAACTTTAATACTATTTTTAAACAATTTAAAATGGCCGCTGTCCAACGCCTGTACACACCGCAGTCATGGTAGTCATGGTGCGTCTGTAGCGGCGTCTGTAACCAGACATGTTGGACATCATCACACGTCGAGTTTAGACTATTTCTCTCCACTGGAGGGCGCTAGTGTGCTTCTAGGACGGAGCAGTGAACTTCGCGAAGGAAATGACGCCACCAACACACGTCATAAATAGCGAAATGACGCAAGCGATGACGCGCAAATTACGCGCGGTCATTTTGACCGCTCGTGGTCGTTTTACGTAGAGCTGTGCTTTGGAAGATCTGTGGGATGACAGGAGCACAGGGTTCTGGTCCTATATGTGTAGCCGCCACCGGTCCCCCTCTTCAAGCACGTCTGATCAGCTGAACAACCAATCAGCACCGCTTCCCCCAAGAGAGGGCCAATCACCACACGTGGAGCAAGGAGACCCGGAAATGAAAAATGACAACAAGCTCATGATGAGACACAGAAACAGGCGCTGACACGTGTTCGACAAAACCTGATTAAATCAAGCTTATCAAGATTAGCTTAGATAGTTGCAGCGATAAATTAGAAGACAGGAAAAAGGGGGAGGAAGAGAGGACGAAGAAGAAGAAGGGTGTAATCCAGACAGTGTGAGGCTTTACATCCTGCAACACTGCAAAACTCTAACCTGTGTGTGTGTGTGTGTGTGTGTGTGTGTGTGTGTCCAGGCTCGTAACAAGCAAAATGGAGAGCTGACAGCCATCAAGGTCATCAAGATGGAACCAGGTGAGACAGACCACTGTCTTTTTTTTGACATTTGTACCTTAAAGATTCAGAAACTTGGTGTCTTGCTGAAGTGTTGGCTAGTTTTAGCTCACTTCATTAAGTTCAGTGCTGTAATGCCCCCCCCCACCCCCCATGGGCAACTTGACTTGACTTGACTTGTCTCAAAAACCTAATTTTGCAGAAGTGCAGCATGGTATAAAAAAACCCTAGGGGATGCTCCGAGAGGATTGTTTATGACCAGATTTGGTTATTTTTCATGTTTCCATGACAACACAATACATGACAGTAAGCAGCACATAATCCCAGAACAAGATATTCACCAACAGTGAGAAAGAAGGACAAACATGACACACACACACACACACACATGATTAATCTACTGTTTGTGGTTTGACCTCAAGTCCATACCAGAGGTTTGACCTCAAGTCCAAGTCATGTGACCTGAGTCTGACTCGAGTCACATGGCTTGGACTTGAGTCAAACCTTGAGGTCAAACCTCTGGCAAGTCCAAGTCCAAGCCATGTGACCTGAGTCTGTCTCGAGTCACATGACTTGGACTTGAGTCAGACTCAAGTCACCAATGAGATGACTTTAGGCCCGAGGAGACAAAACTGGGAAAGGCTCGCAACTCGACTCTTGACACCAGTGTCTCATGACTGGACTTGGACTTGAGCCCCTTGACTCGAAGGACTCGACGGCTCTGGCACCCAGAGGTTTGACCTCAAGTCCAAGTCATGCGACCTGAGTCTGACTCGAGTCACATGACTTGGACTCGAGTCAGACTCAAGTCACCAATGAGATGACTTTAGGCCCGAGGAGACAAAACTGGGAAAGACTCGCAACTCGACTCCGACACCAGTGTCTCGTGACTGGACTTGGACTTGAGCCCCTTGACTCGAAGGACTCGACGGCTCCTCCGAGCCCAAAGGTGAAACGCTTTCAAAAAAAGTGTGCGGCCGACGAGCGCTTAATGTCCATAATCACAGATCCACTTTGAACCGATTTGTAACAACTCAAATTTCAAGACGCACCCGTGATTTGCATAATGATTTGCATAAGGATTTGCATAATGATTTGCATAAATGTAGTAGTACACGTTTTCAAACGGCATTACATTTGTTGACGAGCGCACAATGACTTGTTGAAGACTTGAAACTCAAAGTTTTGGTAGTTGGGACTCGAGTACCAAGACTGGAGTCTTACCTGTGACTCATAGCACCTCTGAACATCACCAGTCATCAATACCTGTGCGGTAAGGCCACTCCGAGCTTCCCCAGTCCGAGTCTTGCTCAGACTCGCCGGATGGTTCTGGTAATATAATATATATATTTAGATATATATTAGATATAGATTGAACTGGAGCACAAGGTGTAAACCGTTAAGTGTCCGTAACAGACACACACAAAACTACGTTTATGGTGGGAAGCCTGTATGAATCAGCGCTGCAGACATACTAGAAGGTGCTGATGCAGTAGAGCCGGCTGAGGCCACGACGCGAGGACGTGTCTGGATGTCGCCGTGTCAGTAAACGTGAGTGAAAAGGGAACAAAGACACATGAGGTGCCTGCGGATCCCGCCGAGCTGCACTAAACCCAGCCAACAGTGGCACCACTGACACGTTCCAACTACATAACGTGGATGAGTAGAAAGTACAGGATGTGTCACGTAGTAATATGACCTTTCTGTCTGTCTCTCCATCCCTCTGTCTGTCTCTCCCTCTGTCTGTCTGTCTGTCTCTCCCTCTGTCTGTCTGGCTGGCTGGCTATCTGGTCCCACAGAGGACGACTTCTCTATCATTCAGCAGGAGATTGTCATCGTGAAGAGCTGCAAACATCGAAATATAGTTGCATATTATGGCAGCTACATACGGTGAGCTCTCTCCCTCCCCGTGACTGGCTCTCTCTCTCTCTCTCTCTCTCTCTCTCTCTCTCTCTCTCTCTATCCTCCTCTCTCTCTCTCTCTCTCTCTCTCTCTCCGCCTCTCTCTCTCTCTCTCTCTCTCGCTCTCTATCCGCCTCTCTCTCTCTCTCTCTCTCTCTATCCGCCTCTCTCTCTCTCTCTCTCTCTCTCCTCCTCTCTCTCTCTCTCTCTCTCTCTATCTGCCTCTCTCTCTCTCTCTCTCTCTATCCGCCTCTCTCTCTCTCTCTCTCTCTCTCTCTCTCTCTCTCTCTCTCGCTCTCTATCCGCCTCTCTCTCTCTCTCTCTCTCTATCCGCCTCTCTCTCTCTCTCTCTCTCTCTCTCTCTCTCTCTCTCTCTCTCTCTCTCTCTATCTGCCTCTCTCTCTCTCTCTCTCTCTATCCGCCTCTCTCTCTCGCTCTCTCTCTCTCTCTCCCTCTCTCTCTCTCTCTCTCTCTCTCTCTCTCTCTTCCTCTCTCTCTCTCTCTCTCTCTCTCTCTCTATCTGCCTCGCTCTCTCTCTCTCTCTCTCTCTCTCTCTCTCGCTCTCTCTCTCTCTCTCTCTCTCTCTCTCTCTCTCTCTATCTGCCTCTCTCTCTCTCTCTCTCTCTCTCTCTCTGCCTCTCTCTCTCTCTCTCTCTCTCTCTCTCTCTCTCTCTCTCTCTCTCTCTCTCTCCCTCTCTCTATCTGCCTCGCTCTCTCTATCTCTCTCTCTGCCTCGCTCTCTCTCTCTATCTGCCTCTCTCTCTCTCTCTCTCTCTCTCTCTCTCTATCTGCCTCTCTCTCTCTCTCTCTCTCTCTCTCTCTATCCGCCTCTCTCTCTCTCTCTCTCTCTCTCTCTCTCTCTCTCTCTCTCTCTCTCTCTATCCGTCTCTCTCTCTATCCGCCTCTCTCTCTGAATCACTCCATCTCACTAGTTTCAGCTGTGTTTGTCTCTGTCCATGTTTGTAGGACAGTATCTCTCTCTCTCTCTCTCTCTCTCTCTCTCTCTCTCTCTCTCTCTCTCTCTCTCTATCCGCCTCTCTCTGAATCACTCCATCTTACTAGTTTCAGCTGTGTTTGTCTCTGTCCATGTTTGTAGGACAGTATCTCTCTCTCTCTCTCTCTCTCTCTCTCTCTTATGCTTTCTCTGTCTCCATGTTTGTTTGCTTCTCTCTCTTCCTCTCTCTCCAACAACCCCTCTGTCTCACCCGGGTTTGACCGTCTGTCTGTCCATCCCCGGCCCCGTTTCCTCTCATATCAAATAACACCTAACATGTCCACATCCACCTTCTTCCACCTGTCCTGTCTCCAGCGCCAACAAGCTGTGGATCTGTATGGAGTTTTGTGGAGGAGGCTCCCTGCATGACATCTACCACGGTGCGTGCGCATGCGCGTGCGTGTTTGTGTGTGCGTGTGTGTACGTTTGAGTGTGTATGTGCGTGTCCACGTTAATGCTTGTGCACGTTGACCGGTTTCCGTAACGCCCATGCTTCGCGACGTGTTTTACTAACGTTTCTGGCGTTCGTTTTAATGTTCATCCCGGTCGCGAGGGGGCGCTCTAGCTCACGGTGTCGAATACGTGGAGACGTTCTTGGGTTCACGCGAGGCCCGGAAGTAGCGGAGGGAGGGAGGGAGCGAGGCGCGCGGGTAGCCGTGGCTAGCGGCTACGCTAGCGGATGTACCGTCGTCGCTGCGCAGAAGTTCCACTGAAGAGTCCAAAACGCGGCTTCGTGGTATTTTTGGGGGGGTTTCTATTTTAAATCGTTCGTTTCTGCGGTGACGTCGTGGTCACCGAGACTATATTTAGTCAAGACGTCGCTCCGTTCCGCGTCACAGTGCTCAGACGGTCTGCAGCCATGCTGTCTGCGTACAGCAGTGGTTCTCAACCGGGACCCCTAGTGGTCCGTGGTGTAATTGCAAGGGGTCCGTGAAAATAAAATATCTTAAAAAAAAGATCCTATCACATTTATAGAAATAGGATTACGTTACATATATCTGAAAGTTACAGCATAAGAATTGTTTTGTGAACTATATCTAAGTTACGACTGAAAGCTCTTATTTTTGCCCCAAAGAGTGAATAAATGCTAGAATGCAATTTAAAATGCAGTTTCTACTGTTTCTATCAAATTGCAACCCCCCCTCCCCCAAGATCAGGTGGAGGGGTCGTCAGGGTAGATCAAAAATACGCAGGGGGGTCCAGGACCCCAAAAAGGTTGAGAACCACTGGCCTATGGGACTTTCCCTCTCTTATGGATGACGCCTCTCCGGACCTGGTCTCCGGAGATGAGATCTGAACGAGTCCGCAGGACGGGGCAGATCTAACGGGGAGGGAATCCCACCTCACCTCGTCCTCTGTCTGTGGGAGCCACGAGAGCGCTTTCCTCTTGTTATTCCTTCCCCCCCAAAACAGTCGGACGGTGACGTTTACTTGTTTTGCTACCACTGAGTGTGGTAGCCCTCCCTTTAAGGTGGGGGTATCATGGAAAACAAGGTCTGTTAAGTCTGGGGGTAGAGTTGGCTGTCAGCGAGGAGAACCATTTTCATGCCTTTACAGCACTTAATTAGTCTGTTCCGCCAGTTTTGCATGGGACCAAATCAGAATTGCCCCTCAGTGACGTCACAGTGGGAACAATTAACTCAGGTTAGGCATAAGGCCGCCCACGCTGAGCGCACGGTAGCCTTTGATTGGGCAGCCATTGTTTCCGTCAAGGGAGGGGGCGGGGCCAGCAGTAGTGCCAGCCAATCACAGTAGTGACTCGTGAATAATGCTATTATTATATCAGTGACACCCCCCCTCCCCCGAAACAGCTTGTTTCAACAGAGGTGGAGCACTGGAAACCAAATGGTGAAACTACACAACCTTTTGCAGAAAAAAAAGTCACAATTGTGTTTCATAGACAGACAGTAGTTGTATCAAAAAACAGAACATGAAGATGCCCACCCCCCCACACACCATTAACACACCTGTGGAGTTTTTGTTCATCCGAATCGAGGGTTCGAGGATAGATAAGGTCGTCCATTGTCAGTAACGGTGTCTGTCTGTTTCTCCCTATGTGATGTATTCGGTAACACTTTAGTATGGGGAACATATTCTAAGTAACAAAAACTTAATTTAGAGTAATTTAACACTATGAACACTTGTAGTTTTGTGTGTTGTTATGTAAGAACAGACCATATTCATTAAGTGTTAGTAAGGGAGAATAACTCTTCTTGTGGTACTACCACCTTATAAAGGCCATACTAAGCAAAGCATATTGAGATGGTACTACTAATAAGCAATACTTCTGAGGTTATAGAGGGAAAACTCATAGTTAATGGCTTACTGGTTGCATAATAAGGCCATGCAGAATAAGGCAGTAATGAGTACGTAATAATGACCAATTAAGAGCCAATATGTTGCTAATTTGCATGCTAATAAGCACCTAATTAATGGTGACTACGTTCCCCATACTAAAGTGTTACCATGTATTCTTATGACAAAAACTGAGTAACTCCTTTCTGTACCCCCTTAGTGACTGGTCCTCTGTCTGAGCCACAGATAGCCTTCGTCTGCAGGGAGATGCTGCAGGTAGGACCACAGTATATTACCAACGACCTACTCACAGACGGGCAAAACACAAAATCACAGCTGTTCCTGTTACAGTACTTGAGTACATTTTTCCCTGTATAATAAACAAACCAAATTTATCTTGGCAATGTAAATCTCCAAAAACACCCTGTATCAGTAACTCATAATAATGGCTATTGGAATAAAAATAGCTAAGTTGAATACTTGATTATAAATCATCTCAAATCAAAAGTCACAGCATGTCCAAGTTCCTTCCAGTGCTATAGGCTTCGGCAGCTAAAGAACATCTCCATCTTTCTGGAGGTTTGTTTGTAGACATGAAAAGAACAAACGTAACTCACAAAGTATTCACTCAAGTAGTTTTTCTAGTAAGACACTCGTTTACTCTTGCTGGAGTCATTTTCGTAACCAATACTTTTACTCGTGTTCAAGCATATCATCACTAAAGTATCAGTACATTTACTTGAGTAGGAATCTGTCAGTACTCCTAACACCTCCACCTACTCCATCCAAACAGCTGACTGAGATGCACATGGACATTGATAGCAGCAGAGCACTTTTCCTTCAGCCTTTCATCGATTCAGAGGTCAAACTCAGTTGATTAAATTATACTGACACCATGTTGTTGCATGTGTACTGTGTGTCTGACCAGGGCCTGGACTACCTCCATGGAAAGAAGAAGATCCACAGAGACATCAAGGTCAGGGGAGCGGCCAGGGAACATTACTTAGATACTCTGCTTTTTCCCCCATCTGTTGTTTCCCATTGGCCCCTAAGAGAATGACATCGCCCATTGGTCTGTATATCTCCCAGAATGCTCTCTGGTTCCAAGATATTGACGTTTCTGTCATTGGCTACCCAGGAAAACCTGGAAATTTATAGACTCGTTTTCCAGTCATGGAAAATGATCCAATTGATCAAATGTGCTGGATATATTACTGAGGTCACTGAAATTGTTATAAAATCTTATTTTCACCTGCTGAGAATTCATATTTGTAGCCGCTGGGATGTCACGTCGGTGTGTGGCGTTTGAGCGTTATGTTCAATGACCAGCTAAAAGATGCGCAGCCCATTTAGAGACTGTTTGCCACGTTTCTTTTACGCCGTGGTGTCAAATGTCACATTACACCCTCGTTAACATTACCCCCGATGTGATGGTTTCATTTATGACTCAGTGATACATTTCACATTACCATAGATAGACAGACAGACAGACAGACAGATAGGTAGATTGATTGTTTTTATTAGCCACACGACCACGGCCGGTGGGGTTTGTTTTTGGTACACTTTACACTCTGCAGCACAATACATACATGGACAACAACAGACACTCCACATGTTATCACGAACAATACGGTTACGCAATAACAGAAGTAAGCATATCAGGCATAACGGGTGAATGGTGGTGTTTATGCCAGTGGTGTGTGAGGAGGGACTATAGGGAGGAATTCAGAGTCCTGATGGCTGGGGGGGGGACTGTTTGCGAAGCATTTAGTTCTAGTGGACAGTGACCTGTGGCGCCTTCCTGAGGGAAGGAGCTGAAAGAGGTGATTCAAGATTCAAGAGGTTTATTTGTCACGTACACCCAAGTACAAGTCCCGAGCGCAGTGAAATGAAAAAAGGTACGAGCTCCGAGATGTGCAAACAACAAAGCACAACAGGTACACATGCATTCCAATTTACAATTTACAGTTAACAGTTAAGAACTCTCTGTAAAAAGAAAACAGACAGCACAGTATATACAGTAAAAGCACTTAAAAATAGAAATCTGAGGTATATATGTACTGAAATATGAGGTATGTATGTACATAATGTGAGTTATGTGTAGTCGGTTACCTTACTGTGTGTGTGTGTGTGCGTGCTTGAGCATGAGGGGGGCAGTATGGGTCTGCAAGGGGGGCCCCGGTAAGGTCAGAGTTGACAGTCCTGATGGCCTGAGGAAAGAAACTCCGTCTCAGTCTCTCTGTATTTGCAGCATGACTGCGGAGGCGATGAGCAGGGTGTGAGGGGTCGGAGGTGATCTTCTTTGCTCGCTTTACAGTCCGGTTAGTATGCAGAGGTTCAACTGAGGAGAGTGGGTTGCCTAGGATTTTGGATGCCTTGTTGACAATCCGCTGCAGTTTTTTCTGTGTTTGACTGTCTGTGCCGCCGTACCATACTGTAATACTGCAATACTGTAATTGAAGATGTTATGCTGGACTGGATAATGGCTGAGTAAAACAGAACGAGCAGTTGGTGGTTGATCCGGCATTTTTAAGCTGCCTAAGAGAGTAAAGTGGTTGTTGAGCTTTTGCAGTGATGTGTCCAGTGTTAGTTTTCCGCTTCAGGTTATTGCTGATGGATGTTTCAATGGATTTAAAAGAGTGGGTGGTGGCGATGGGGTCTCCCTTCATTTGTATGGGTGTTCTGGGATTCGGGATGCACCAGAAGTCAATAACGAGTTCTTGGGTTTTGGCTGTATTAAGCAGAAGGTTGTCGTTTGTGCACCAAGTGACAGCTTGGTCTACTGCAGTGCGGTACTGGGTTTCATCATTGTTGGCGATGAGGCCTACAATGTACTGAGGGTAAGAGGGTGTGAGGTTAGCTTATTAACCTTCACCCTCTGGCCTGTTTCACAGGACGCTCCGAATCCAGCGGCAATGCTGGGTCAATGTTCATATCTAAGAGTATGGTAAAGAGTTGAGTGGGTTGGTGGAGTTGAAGGCGGAACTAAAGTCTATGAACAGGATGTGTGCGTAGGCGTTTGGTGATTCCAGGTGTTGCAGGGCACGGTGCAGGGCTATGCTAACTGCATCCTCAACAGACCAGTTGGCTTGATAGGCAAACTGATATGGATCCACCACTGGGGAGGTGCAAGATTTCAAGTGTGACAGAATGACGCACTCGAATGCTTTCATGGGCACTGATGTTAGGGCAACTGGTCTGAAGTCATCGAGGCAGGTGATCTTCGAAGACTTTGGCACAGGAATGATGGTAGAGAGTTTGAAGCACTGTGGGACTGTACATTGGCTTAGAGAGGTGTTAAAGATGGTGGAAAATATTGAGGCCAATTGTGCTGCACAGGGGCTCAACAAAGCAGGACTGATGCCGTCTGGCCCTGCTGCTTTCCTAAGGCTCAGCTTCTTGAATGTTGCTCTCGCCTCATCCTCCTGGATGCAGGAGGGTGGCACTGGAGTAGGAGTAGGGGGCATGGCTGGTGGAATAGGTTTTTCAAGCCTTGCGTGAAACTTACTGGGAGAGAATGGTTGTTCGAGTTTTGTTGCGTAGCTGGACTTTGCTCTTCTTATTGCAGCGCGCAACAATTATCGATATTTCAGTAAAGCTCAGAGGCCAAATGATAACTTTTTGAGGAAAGTGTGTGTATTTCTGAGTCAGTCAGTCCGTCCATCAATCCTGGATTGATGGACAGACAAGTGGCTACCAGCAAATTTAATATTGAATACTTTTTATAATAACATTTGGTCAAACACTCAAACTTGTTCTGCATGCCAACAGCTGTCGAGTAAGAAGACACACTGAGAAATACATCCGGTCCCTGTGGCCGCCCTAGAAACTGTAAACAGAGACAGAACATTTTGTCTGCGACCGCTCCTTATCAACCAATCAGGAGAGTGCTTTGCAAGCTGACTTCTCCATTGGTCACTACATGCTGTCAAATCAGTTTGCACAGTCACAACGCTCTTAAGCAAAAGAAGGGGGCGGATTGTAGTACAGGATGTTTTCAAGATCCGTTGCCAAACAACACGGGGCTCGGCGGTTCGAATCCCCGTGTGACCTCCGGCTTGGCCGGGCGTCTCTACAAGACACAATTGGCCGTGTCTGCGGGTGGGAAGCCGAATGTTGAAGAGTAGGGTAATTGGCCAAGTACACTTGGGGAGAAAAAGGGGGGGAAATTTGAAAAAAAAGAAGGATGTTTTCAAGATGTCCACCAATAATACATCCATATATCCAGCTTATTGCTAGCCCCCATGATACCTTGCGTGAATGATGGGCGTCTTCCACGATAACGGTGCGCTGACCGTCTTTCTCGGAGCGATTTGTGCGGAGTCCCATTCAGGAAGTGGGAA
>JAJHIY020000342.1:0-7500 GCA_022114975.2 Lampris megalopsis
CACGACACGACGATGTTACACCACCCAGTTCCCCTCCTCCTGCACAGCCCCACGTCTTCACTCTAGCCTTTATGGCATTTCCTGTTGGCTTGCATGTCATAAAGAGCGTGCGTGCGCGTGCGCGCGCGTGCCTTTTGTCCGTGCACTACACAATATGGTGTTTTCCATAGTGGACGCTGCACGCCCCCATTCACGTGTATTCAGCACTGTGGGACGCACAGCCTGGTAGACATCCATTATTTAGCAGTGACGTGTTTCAAGTGGTCCGAAAACAACAGCTCCAGCCTTGAGGTTAGCCTTGGGTGGTGGTTTCTCCAGTCCGCCTCCCTCGGCCCAGCTGGGCCCGGCCTGCGTGGCCTGTCACTCATCCGCTGTGGCGGCTGGAGCCGCTGCCCCGAGGCCGCCCAGGGTGTGTGAGCTCAGGCCGCAGTGCGTGGGACACGTGGGATGGATGAGTCGTCTGGTCACTCGGGGAGCTGGAGTGTGGAGAGCTGAGCTGTGCTCCGCCCACTGTGGTGAAGCATGGCTTTTGTGCCCACTGGGGTGATGGCCCCTCCCTTCAAGTTGCCCCACGAGACTCACTAAAAGCCATAATAAACGTTCTTTTCTCCCCCCCCCCCATTTTACCCCCCAATTGTACTTGGCCAATTACCCCACCCTTCCGAGCCGTCCCGGTCTCTGCTCCACCCTCTCTGCCTATCCGGGGAGGGCTGCAGACTACCACATGCCTCCTCCCATACATGTGGAGTCGCCAGCCGCTTCTTTTCACCTGACAGTGAGGAGTTTCACCAGGGGGATGCAGCGCGTGGGAGGATCACGCTATCCCCCCCAGCTCCCCCTCACAGGCGCCCCGACCCACCAGAGGAGGCGCTGGTGCAGCGACCAGGACACCTACCCACATCCGGCTTCCCACCCGCAGACACGGCCAACTGTGTCTGTAGAGACGCCCGACCAAGCCGGAGGCAACACGGGGATTCGAACCGCCGATTCCCGTGTTGGTAGGTAACGGAGTAGACCGCCACGCGGCCCGGACGCCCCTGCACGTTCTTTGCCAACACGTCATCAAGCTACGAGAGTTGCTCACGCTACTGTAGCCGGCATGCTAACAGCAACCTTCCTCGGGTGGTGTGTGTTACCACTTATACCCCACGCGTCGAACCGAAGTTCCTGTTTTATACCCGGACTCCACCCAGCCTCCGTCGTGTGTTCTGCACGCGCCATCAGGTGTCCGGCTCGTCTTCCTCGCTCACACGTGAAGCAGCAGTGGCGAGGCAGTAGAGGAAGACTACCGTGTCATCACAGGCTGCCGCCCTCACATGCCATGGAAGGCGTATCGGGATGTTTTAGGGATTACAGGATTCCCAACATGTCCTCGTGGAGAGTTGAGGGGACTTCTCAGCGGAAGCCGCCGCCGCCGCGTGTCGTTTATATCCGCGTCTTTGTCAGCAGAGGAACGGGTCCGGCGTGGTGTCGTGTTGTCTTCACGCTTAGCTGGGTGCCCCGTTAGTGGCCTGTGGTGCCGGGTAGCATCGTGGCCAGCTGGGATCCTACGCGGAGTTTTGCTGGACCAGTTCCTTCAATAATCCCCGCCCAGCAGCAGAGAAGGACAGGGCAGAAAAGACAAGAAAAGCTATACTCAAAACAAGACTTTAAATAAAAGGTTACGCCAACGTCACCGGGGATTATGGCGGGAAATAAACGCTGTAACGTGATGGACTTCATCACCGCCACGTGGGGCTGGCTATGGCGAGCGGGGGGGGGGGATGGAGGATCTGTACAGTACCGGTTAACACCGTGTGCAGATGATGTGGCCTTCTTAACACACAATTCCGCCCTAGACCTTCATGTGAACGACGTGAGGTTGTGAGCCCAGTGGGTTCGGGATATCTTTGTAGAGCATGTTCGGTGTCCTGAAAAACAAAAGAGCTGTGCTTGCCGGGGGAACGTGGCGCGGACAGACGTGATCCAGTCTCTGTTATGGGCCACATGTTAAATGTGTTGGAACTGGACCAGACCACGTTCTCAACCAGGGCCCACCAACACCAGCACGTCATAGGAATGCGGATTCCTCTCATGTGAAGAAACCTATTCTCACAGAGCCAGGACCAGAACCCTTATCTGGCCTCATTAAACCCGACGACCGGCCGGGTTCCTTAGCCACACCAAAACCACAGGGTACAACCCCACGTGTCCATGCGGCACTGAGGACACAAGTCGCCAAGGACACCAGAGTCTTTATCCCTCGTGCAGCATCCGCTCCGCGTGTCTGACAGGAACACCTCCACCCAACTGTTCTCCGTTAGCTTAATACCGAATAAGAATTAATCACCCGAATAAGAATTAATCACCCGAATAAGAATTAATCACCCGAATAAGAATTAATCACCCGAATAAGAATTAATCACCCGAATAAGAATCAATCATCTGGGAGTTTTATTTCCTGCAAACAAGTCGTGTATAAAGAAAGGAAAATTTGCTTTGATGTGAAATCAAGACAATCAAGATTTCGAGCTGAATTAAATTAAACCCAGGGTGTCAAAATATAACGGTTGGCAAATGAGCCAAATTGCCGCGCTTTACTCTGTTCCACGACGCGTTGCGTCACCTCGGGTGACGTCGTACCTCACTGTTTAGAAAGTAGCATCGACACCAGTTAGTGCGGAGTGATTTGGATGTATGGAGGCTGTCATGTTGTGGGATACACAACACGGATAAAAACCGATGACAGTCACGTCCGGGCAGTGCTGCGGTGTATTCCGTTGCCTACCAACACGGGGATCGCCGGTTCGAAACCCCGCGTTACCTCCGGATGGTCGGGCGGGCGTCCCTACAGACACAACTGGCCGTATGTGCGGGTGGGAAGCCGGATGTGGGTATGTGTCCCGGTCACTGCACTAGCGCCTCCTGTGGTCGGTCGGGGCGCCTGTGGTGGGTTGGATTGCATGTAGTGGGCTCACAGTGCACCGGGCACCAGTGTTCCCTCCTGATGTGGACTATCTGTTTTCCTCCGCAGACAGCTGTGCAAGGAGTTCACAGACCTGCTGGCCCAGGACAGGACTCCCCTGGGCAACTCGCGGCCCACCCCCATCCTCGAGCCTGGCATCCAGAGCTGCCTCTCCCACTTCTCCTTCATCACGCACGGCTTCGGCTCGCCCGCCATCTGCGCTGCGCTCACGGCCCTGCAGAACTACCTCACCGAGGCTCTCAAAGGACTAGACAAGATGTTCCTCAACAACCCGCCCAGCAGCCGGCACGGGGAGGGCGGCAACAAGGCCGGCGACAAAGAGGAGAAGCAGCGGAAATGAGGCGGGCTGAATGTGGCCACGAGGGAGGACAACACGGGAGTCACGCGGAGCCGCTCCACTACTTGTAGCTTTACACCTCTGCCACTGACCTGTCACACACACACATGAGGAGGAGGAGGAGGAGGAGGAGGAGGGAGGAGGAGGAGGAGGAGGAGGAAGGGCTGGGTAAAGAGAGAGAGGGAGAGAGAGGGGGGAGGGGGGGGAGGGAGGTGTTGGTGAGCCGGAGCACGGAGGGATTTTTCATCTGTGTTACGTTCTTTTCATTCCCCCGAGGACACGCTGGTTACGGTGTTACCCGCCTCCTGCTCCCCTGCCGGCGCCCTGCGAGACTGTGCTGCAGGGAGCCGCCACTCCACTTCAAAGTGTGTGTCTGTGTGTGTCTGTGTGTGTGTCTGTGTGTGTGTGTGTGTGTGTGTGTGTATGTGGGTGTGTGTGTGTGTGTGTGTTCATGTGCATGCGCACATATTTGCCTGTGTTTCCTGTACACGTTTGCACGTGTGTGTGTGTGTGTGCATGCGCACATATTTGCCTGTGTTTCCTGTGTGTGTGTGTGTGTGTGCGTGTGTGTGTGTGTGTGTGTCAACGTCCGTGTGCGTCCTCACACAGAAAAAAAGCGTCGTGTGTATCTTGCGTGGGTGACGAGCGTGGTGTCTTTGAAACAGGTGACGTCTGTTGTTTTAACACGAGGAAGAGGGAAGGCCTTTTAATTTATGCGTGTAAATATTAATTTATATTAATTTAAGTGGATGGTTGTGTAAATAGCTGCACCAGCTATTCTGCAGTAGGCCTGTTTATCTGTGATGTGACGTTTGTGAGCTGGCGAGGGTGGGGCGGGGCGGGGCGGGGGGGGGCAGGACTCATCCAGTGTTTTCTGTTCTTTAGAGCTGTTGTCATGGTGATGATGATGATGATGATGATGATGATGATGGGTAGACATGCTTCTAATTGTCCAGTGATTTGATTTCTATCACATTGATAATAAACCATGTGTTTTATTACGCGAGCTTCTGCAGCCTGCACCTTCTTCTGTCAGGGGACACGAGCCACGGAAGTGTTGAGCAGGGCTCGTCCGGTCTGGGTCCAGCTCAGTCTGGTCTCGTCGGGTCTGGGTCCAGCTCAGTCTGGTCTCGTCGGGTCTGGGTCCAGCTCGGCTAGACATGCATGGATAAATATGATCAGCAAAAAATAAAAAAAAGTTTAACTGATGTAATGTGCGACAGGGTGAAGGAGCCATTTGAACAGGAAGAGTTGTCTCTTCCGAGACTGGACAGAAGTTGTCCCTGTCCTTATTGTCCGGTGTGGGTGTGCAGGATGATGTGCAGGACATGCATGTGTTATGCTGAGGGACATGCAAGATCTTCTGTCCTGTCTCTTCCTCATCACCACACCGACTGTAAACATTACACCATCTATTGACCACACACATTCTGCAAACCAGCTTTCCCCCTCGAGGCTCTCACGAGCCCATTTCAATTACGTCAGGTAACCCCATTCTTCACGTTAGACAGTAACGTCAGGTAACCCCGTTCTTCACGTTAGACAGTTACGTCAGGTAACCCCGTTCTTCACGTTAGACAGTCACGTCAGGTAACCCCGTTCTTCACGTTAGACAGTTACGTCAGGTAACCCCATTCTTCACGTTAGACAGTTACGTCAGGTAACCCCGTTCTTCACGTTAGACAGTTACGTCAGGTAACCCCGTTCTTCACGTTAGACAGTTACGTCAGGTAACCCCGTTCTTCACGTTAGACAGTTACGTCAGGTAACCCCGTTCTTCACGTTAGACAATATCTGCACTGCCCTTACTGGACACAGCAGCAAGACACAACATGCACACAGCCAGGGAGTAAACACGCTCATTTCCTCCACAGAAACAATCACCTGGTTACAGGACTGACAGGTGGAGGACTGGGTGCAGCCTCACACCTTCCGGAAAGAAAGACCGTATATGGAAACTGGTGTGTGAGGTTATAACGGGTGTAAGTGTGACTGATCCGTTATGTCAGGTTGGTATCAGAGAACAGCACACATTTCACAAAAAGTCTCCAAATAATAATAATAATAATAATAATAATAATAATAATAATAATAGTAATAATATGCTATTATTACTATTATTATTATTATTATTATTATTATTATCTATTTCTTCTTTTTCTCTAGTTTCCTTGGACAAAGGCATCTTCAGCCTCGGCTGTATTGCAATAACCAGAAATGAACATGTGAACGCATGCACTCGCGCGCGCGCACGCACGCAAACACACACACACACACACACACAGACACACACACACACACACACACACCAGCAGGTATCATGGCCATTTCAGTGCGGGGGCCATGATGGATATTGTCTTCCTCCCCAGAGAGGACTGGCTGATCTGCTTCCAGAGAGCCTCCTCACACACTGGGGATAGAATGGAGCCCTGCGGGCCGAGAGAGAGACACCTAGACACACACACAGAGAGAGGGGGGGGGGAGAGAGAGACCTAGACACAGAGAGAGAGGGGGGGGGAGGAGAGAGAGACCTAGACACAGAGAGAGGGGGGGGGGAGACCTAGACACAGAGAGAGGGGGGGGGAGAGGGAGAGAGAGGGAGACAGAGGGAGACAGAGGGAGACAGAGGGAGAGAGACAGAGAGCGAGAGAGAGAGAAAGAGAAAGAGACAGAGACAGACAGACAGACAAGAGCGAGAGAGACAGAGAGAGGGGGGGAGGGGGGGGAGAGGGGGAGAGAGGACGCCCGCGGGCGCAGCGTGACCCGCAGAGTGGAACGCCGCGTGACGCAGGTGCAGAGTTCAGCACCCGCGTGGCCGCGAGCGACTCATTCTCAACAAAGAGAAAAAAAGAAAATGTTCTGCAGACAAAACACACGGAGAGCCAAACAAAAAGCACAGAATCTAAATGGCCAAAAGCCACTCGCCACTCGCCACGTCCACGCGCCACGTCCACTCGCCACGTCTACACGCCACGTCAACACGCCACGTCCACGCGCCACTCGCCACTCGCCACGTCCACGCGCCACGCCCACTCGCCACGTCCACACGTCAGGTCCACACGCCACGCCACTCGCCACGTCCACTCGCCACGCCACTCGCCACGTCCACACGCCACGTCCACACGTTACGTCCACTCGCCACGTCCACACGCCACGTCCACACGTTACGTCCACTCGACACGTCCACACGTCAGATCCACACGTCAGGTCCACACGCCACACCACTCGCCACGTCAACACGCCACGTCCACTCGCCACGCCCACTCGCCACGTCCACACGTCACGTCCACTCGCCACGCCACTCGCCACGTCCACACGTCAGATCCACACGGCAGATCCACACAACAGATCCACGCGTCAGGTCCACGCGTCAGGTCCACACGCCAGTTCCACACGTCAGGTCCACACGCCATGTCCACAGGACACATCAGGTCCTCACGCCGGGACAAACACACAGTAAACACATCAGTTAACTAAGTGCTGTGAATGGAACATAGCCGTGCTCCGATATCTACACGTCCCGAGCTCACCGGAAGTCAAGTTTTAAAAGTCAGTAATTGGAGTGACAGGTGTGCTTAGTTCAGAGGGTTATCTTTTAATATCAACACGCAGGCCTGTAGTCTAGTTATGAAGAAATCAGGGCTGAAATAAAATCAGTTAATCAAGATTATTGCTTGTAGATCATTTAATCAATATTTATACGGTCTTTACCAAAATCAGAGACCGAAACATCCAACGGCAGACACGCTGGAGAGGTCAGCGAGTGTGTGTTTGTGACAGGATGACTGTAGAGTCTTGAGGGGACGTATGTGTGGGTGGGTCGTACCGCCGGGTCTACCGGTTCCTGCAGAATTCAGTGACTAAAACCTTTAGGAGGCTCGGAACCAATAGAAAGTGTTTTACTGTTTGAACGAAGCGCTGTGTGAGTAATGACAACACACAGCTCACGCGCAATAAGCGGTGCTTATAGGAGGGTTTGTTTGGTTTTGTTCTTTGTCCTCCTCCAATAGAATAAATAGCTGGGACAGTTTCTTCCTCTTGCGGTATGACGTCATCTGCATGTCTGACGCCACATGACATCCTCACGCAGGCCTGATGGCTTTACGTTGTCTGTGTTGTGTATCAGGTTGTGATGTCGTGTATCGTCAAGCTGCTGTTTTACATCACACCAACGCTGGAAGCTGGTGCCAGGCGCTGA
>JAJHIY020000342.1:15000-34720 GCA_022114975.2 Lampris megalopsis
ATGGACCCACAACTACAACCCCCCCCCACTATTCACCCACCCTCCCGCAGACCCATACAAAATCCCCCAACACACTCTCACCCCGCCCCGCCTGGCATGCCACCTGAAACAGCATGAGTTAGATTAAACCATGACAAAAACCAGCAAAGTAAATAAGTAACAACCATAAATTAAATGAACAAAAGAAAAGGGGGGAAATAACTACAAACAAACAAGTAAATAAAAATAAGCAAAAGGGAAAAGGAGAATAGAAGAGAGAAGAATGAGACCGTAAGCCTCTCGGCCCCAGCCACCAACCAGGCTCTAACTCCTCCACCAAGTCTAATACGAGCTTCCATGTTGAGTGGAATTTGGGTGTAGATCCTCTCATGGTATGGGTCATGGTATATGTCATGGTATATCTCAGAATATACCTCATGGTATATCTCGTGGCATACAGTGCATCCTGAAAGTATTCACAGCCCTTCCCTTTCCCCACATGTTGTTATGTTACAGCCTTATTCCAAAATGGATTAAATCCCTTTTTCCCCTCATCAATCTACACACAATACCCCATAATGACAAAGCGAAAAAGGTTTTCTAGAAATTTTTGCAAATGTATTAAACATAAAAAACTGAAATATTGCATGTACATAAGTATTCACAGCCTTTACTCAGTACTTGGTTGAGGCACCCTTGGCAGCGATTACAGCCTCAAGTCTTCTTGGGTATGAAGCTACAAGCTTGGCACACCTATATTTGGGGTATTTCTCCCATTCTTCTCTGCAGATCCTCTCCAGCTCGGTAAGGTTAGATGGGGAGCGTCGCTGCACAGCTATTTTCAGGTCTTTCCAGAGATGTTCAATGGGGTTCAAGTCTGGGCTCTGGCTGGGCCACTCAAGGACATTCACAGACTTGTCCCGAAGCCACTCCTTCGTGGTCTTGGCTGTGTGCTTAGGGTCGTTGTCGTGTTGAAAGGTAAACCTTCGCCCCAGTCTGAGGTCCATGAGCGCTCTGGAGCAGGTTTTCATCAAGGATCTCTCTGTACTTTGCTCCATTCATCTTTCCCTCGATCCTGACTAGTCTCCCAGTTCCTGCCGCTGAACAACATCCCCACAGCATGATGCTGCCACCACCATGCTTCACTGTAGGGATGGTATTAGCAAGGTGATGAGAGGTGCCTGGTTTCCTCCAGACGTGACATTTGGCATTCAGGCCAAAGAGTTCAATCTTGGTTTCATCAGACCAGAGAATCTTGTTTCTCATGGTCTGAGAGTCCTTTAGGTGCTTTCTGGCAAACTCCAAGCGGGCTGTCATGTGCCTTTTACTGAGCAGAGGCTTCCGTCTGGCCGCTCTACCATAAAGGCCTGATTGGTGGAGTGCTGCAGAGATGGTTGTCCTTCTGGAAGGTTCTCCCATCTCCACAGAGGAACGCTGGAGCTCTGTCAGAGTGACCATTGGGTTCTTGGTCACCTCCCTGACCAAGGTCCTTCTCCCCCGATTGCTCAGTTTGGCTGGGCGGCCAGCTCTAGGAAGAGTCCTGGTGGATCCAAACTTCTTCCATTTACGAATGATGGAGAACACTGTGCTCTTCGGGACCTTCAAAGCTGTAGAAAATTTTGTCTACCCTTCCCCAGATTTGTGCCTCAATACAATCCTGTCTCGGAGGTCCACAGACAATTCCTTTGACTTCATGGCTTGGTTTCTGCTCTGACATGCACTTTCAACAGTGGGACCTTATATAGACAGGTGTGTGCCTTTCCAAATCATGTCCAATCAATTGAATTTACTACAGGTGGACTCCAATCAAGATGTAGAAACATCTCAAGGATGATCGGTGGAAACAAGATTAACCTGAGCTCAATTTTGAGTGTCATAGCAAAGGGTGTGAATACTTATGTACATGCAATATTTCAGTTTTGTATTTTTAATAAATTTACAAAAATTTCTACAAAACCTTTTTCACTTTGTCATTATGGGGTATTGTGTGTAGATTGATGAGAAAAAAAGGAATTTAATCAATTTTGGAATAAGGCTGTAACATAACAACATGTGGGGAAAGTGAAGGGGTGTGAATAATTTCTGGATGCACTGTATGTCATGGTATATGTCTTGGTATATGTCATGGTATATCTCATAGTATATCTCATGGTATATCTCTTGGTATATGTCATGGTATATGTCATGGTACAGCTCATGGTATATCTTATGGTACAGCTCATGGTATATCTCATTGTACAGCTCATGGTATATATCATGGTATATATCATGGTATATCTCATGGTACATTTCATGGTATATCTGATCTTTTCTAATTTCAATGACTGCATAACCTCTGCAGTCCAACGTAGGAGGGGACGCTTCCTTCCATTTGAACAGTATCAACCTCGTGGCTAATAGAGTGGTGTAGGCCAACAGATTTGCCTGAGCAGCATTTAAAAGTGCACCAGCTGGAATCACCCCAAAGATAGAGGAGGAGAAGGTTCAACTGGGAAATGTAAAACAGCGAACTGAGTTCGTTTCGGGCAGGACCAGATCGTATGTAACACACTGGCAGTGGCTTGTTTAAACCTGTCACATGTTGGGTCTAAATCTGAGTTCATTTTAGCCAATTTCTCTTCACATATACTTTGTGCATACTGAGCAGGAGTGTATCCTTTTAACTATCAGATCCCAAGTTTCCTTTGGAATGGACATTTCCATATCACTCTCCCATCTATTTTTAGGGGTTCAAGTGGTATTAATTGCATAATAAAATGTTCAGGTATACAGGTTTTCAACTGGATTAATTTCAGGAATGTGGTCCAACTGGGTCGTTGGAGGCAGAACTAGAAAATTATTAAATTTCGATCGAGTAAAATCACTAATCTGCAAATATCCAAAAAAGTGACTTCGAGGTAAATTAAACTTCTCAGACAGCTGATCGAAAGAAACAAAAGCGTCATTAATAAATAGGTCCTCCAAAGTGAATATTCCTTTGAGTATCTAAAGCTCAAAGGCTCCATCAGAAATAGAGTGGACAAAAGACTGTTTTTTGGGGGGGGGGTTTGTCTTTTTTGTTTTTTGTTTTTTTTTTTGCAATAGCAGTACAAATAGGGACAGCTTTAAATTTGAAAGCATGTCTAAATTGTTTTCAAATCTTAATAGACGCACATATGACTGGGTTATCAGTAAATTTGGATATAGGTTGAGGAGCCCAAGGGAGTGCTGAGCAGAGAAGTGAGGGCAAAGATACATGAAAGACAGATGACATCGCAAAGGCTAACCAACATGGAATTTCGGTGCCTGTGAACTTACACTGCCAAAGGGACAGTGCCCTTACAGTGCCAGCACCAGTAATATTGCTGAAAACTTGGTAAGGCCATTCCACCAGCCTCACAGGGTTTCTGGGGGACTGCTTTGTGTGTCCGAGGCATTTTCCCATTCCAAATAAATTAAATAAATGTATCTAGCGAAGCTAAGCATGTCTTTTTAATATAAACTGGTACAGAGTGAAAGAGATATAAAAAATTTGGACAAGATATTAATTTTAACTGCATTAATATGACCTGTGAGAGATAGAGGGTGCCCAAACCAGCGTTCCAGATCAACTTTAGTATAGAGTAGCAGTGTTAGAAAGTTACATTTAAAAAGTTCATTATTTCTCCATGTTACAACAATGCCAAGGTAATTAATTTGTTAGGGGAAATTTTGAACGGAAGGGAGCTAAGCAGAGATGTATCTGCCATGGAGCTAACTGGGATTAGTTCACTTTTATATAAATTGAGTTTATATCTGGAAAAAAAATCCCAGCCCTTTTAATAATGTCAAGATGTTAGGGATGCAGATTAAGGGGTCAGATACAAAAAGCAACAGGTCATCATCAAAAAGTGATACTTTATGTTCCTGGTCTCTATGAATACCACGGATGTTGTGGTCACTACGCAGTGCTATGTTCAGAGGTTATTTTGCTATCACAAAGAACAGGGGGCTTAAAGGACACCCCTTTCTAGCTCTTCTGCATAACTGGAAAGAGTAAGAGATTATATTATGTGTACTTATTAAGGCCTTCAAGGACGAGTACAATAATCTGAAACAGGATATAAAATTATCACTGAAACCAAATTTTCGCAAAGTCAAAAGTAAAAAATGGGTAGTCCCATTCCACTCGGTTGAAAGCCTTTTCCACGTCAAATGATACCACCACTTCTGGGGTCTGAGAAGGCTTACAATAAAGAATGTTAAAAAGATGACAAAGATAAAAAAATGCTTTTTTCTGCCAAATCACGTCTGGTCTTGGGAAATTATAACTGGAAGCACTGTCTCTAAATGGTGGGCTAAGGATTTAGCCAGTATCTTCACATCAGGTAGTGAGATAGGTCAGTAAGATGCACAATCAAGGGGGTTCTTACCCTTCTTGGGCAATATAGAAATTGAGGCCTCACGTAAAGATGGAGGGAGAGAGTGAGCTCTGAATGATTCACCAAACCTTTCGGCCAATAGTGGGGGGGGGGGATAAAGCTTTAAATTGTTTTATAAAATACGGTTGGGAAACTGCGTGGCCCCACAGACATGCCACTCTGCATGGTTCCAATTGCTTGTATTAGTTTAAATTCAGTGATGGGCTAATTGAGTCCTATCTTTAACTTTCACATAAATGGAGGGGATCTCTAGTTTTGAGGAAAAATAATTCATTAATGATGGATCTTAAGGGGAGTCAGAAGCATAAAATTTTGAATAAGAACTATGGAATTTATCATTTATTGTGTGATGTGAGGCGACCGCGCCACCGTATCGCCCTCATGCAGACCAATAATTCTCAAATTGTTCCGGCGTGACCTCCTCTCTAAATCCTCACACTTATCAGGTAGGAAAGCCACCTGTTTAGTGAGACTTTGTAGCTTGCACTCCAGGGATGTATTCTCATCCAACCAATGATTTGCTCCCTTTTCCAATTCTGTCACGCGGTTAGACAGAGCCCCAGCATCAGATCTGACGAATGCTAAGTCGCCATGCAGTTCGGTCCATATCGATGCAATTTTGGACTTCAGAGACGTTGCCAAAATGTCTATTTTAGTGACCATAGAAGCACAGATGTCCTCTTTCAGTGATGTTAACTCATGTTACATCAGCTCAAAGTGGTTCAATAGCACTGAGACCGGCATTGTCCGAGCGGTGGAGTTAGCTTGGTCGGTGTTAGCAATCGTGTTCGTACCCTTAACACGTGTAGAAGGCATAGTGTGTACTTATAATGTAGTACTCCAAATGGCATAGTAGTAAAAAAATAATTATCTATATATCCTGCCAGAACGATTAGTTGTTCCCAACTGAACAAAATGGGCGATATAGATATAAAAGTACCGTTGTTTTATCCAATTATTGAACAACTGACAGGGAGCTCTAAAACCTTCCGCCTACCCACTCATCATGCCACCGGAAGTCCCTTCATTTCTTTTTTAATGGTGTGTTGGTTTTTCTCAGCCAATAAGCACTGTTAGTTGATATTGTTCCAATGTGTGGAAACAGGTCTGTAGAAAACAAAACATATGCTACATGTATTTATTTACAAAGACTGAGAAAATATTTGAGTTGAACGTAAAGATGTAAATAATCCAGAAAATAAAAGCTGATATTCATTAAAAATGTGTTGAAATTCAAAACGCTTATGGAGCTGGTGGCTATGTCACGAGGTACTTGTAATGCAGAATAGATTTAAAAATAAGACTCCATGTGCCCACTAGAACCTGTTAGAATAGAATACAAGTTTAGATCATAGCTATGTTTTCACACTGGGTAGTTCCCCATATATTGTTTTTTCTGTTTTTGGAACAAAAAATGTTGACACACTCATTCCCCGGGCACGAGATCCTAACGGTATGAGGCTCCTGGGGGGAGAGCAGCACTTCCGATTTTTTTTTTTTTTTTTGGTATTTTGTTAGACTTTGTTAGATTGGCTGCCATCGTGGTTCCTGGGAGGAAAAGGCTGAATCCCTCCGGGTGAAACAGAACTCTTCATATGCTCCTTGTTTATCTGGCCGGGAATCAGAACACAGAGACAACAGTTTCAGGAATCCCCTCACCTACAGATTCTTTCCAAAACATCCTGGGTGTTACAAGGCTGTCTGCGGTGTAGAGTCAAAGAAAAGAGGGGGAGATGATGAGTCGTGACCAGTGTAACGGGACGACTTGAACCCGTGTGTCAGGTTAGTGAATGGCCACCAATTTTGCGTGGTTTGCTTGACTTGGTTGCGTTCCTCCATCTCCGAGAGGAACTCCTGGAAAGATTCGGCAGCACCAACACAGGTTGGGGTAACGTCTACCTCACACACCACTGTAGATCATTCTGTGTTGGTGAAATAATGAGGCAACACACACACACACACACACACACACACACACACACACACACACACACACACACACACACACACACATACACACACACACACACACATAACAGATCGGGCATACACTGAAAGGGTAAGACTGACAGCTCTGACCTGAATGTGCACATGGCTCCTTTCCCTCAAGCTACAAACATGCACGCACACAGACACATAGATTCACAGAAGCACACACACACAGACACACACAACACAAAACATCCACCTATACAGTATGAAGGGCATAAACCGGTGAAAGAAAGGACTTGTGTTCGAGTCGCAGCTTGTGATTTGTTCGTATTTAAATATAAAAATCAGCAGTTATAAAAGCTCAACAACCCCCAACACACAAACAGATCCAGCTTAGTTGAAAGTTGTGATGATGTCGTGTCATATTTATGTATGCATTGTCTCCCCGTGTTTATAGCGTGTGTGTTTTAAGTGCTGCACTGGTTCTAGAAGTGCTACATGTTAAATTCCATTAAATCCTTTACCTGGTGTAAATGGATTTGAGTTGACCTCCTCTTCATAGCCACCGTCAGCTTTACACCACCACTGGTAACTGACCGAGCTGCTGACACTGGGACGTGATACATTATGAATGTTTTGCAACTTAAAACAGTCATGTATCGCCAGTCAGGCAAGATCTTGACCGTTGACTCACATCGCTGATCATGTGATCTCAGATGTGAGGGAGGCCAACTAAATGAGGCTGCAGACAACGTGTGTTTTCAGCGTTGCTTTGGAGGCAGGTTGCCTCAGAAGTGGCTTCGCTGGTCAGCAAGGCAAACTGGTGGTGAGCTGATGGTTCTGTATGGCCAGTATATGTCTGTGTTGGAGAGGACGGAGGAAGAGGCTTTGGAGAGGAAGGGCATGCTGGACCACACGGGGTCAAGCCCATGGTGTTATTTTTTTTCTGCTTCCGGTGTGGGAAGATGGCGGCACGAATTCACGTTTGCAGCGGCCTCACGCAGCACCGGTGTGGGAAGATGGCGGCGCGAACTTGCATTTGCGGCGGCCTCACCCAGTGCCGTCCATGCGGTGTGTTATTCCACGTCTGCATATATAGGTTTGTTTTGTCTTCGTTGATGGCTGGGAGGGCTGGTACTGGATCAGCTGGGAGAGCTTAGTGTGCTGCTTGGTCTGTCCTTTGGGCCCAGGGAGTTGTGCCCGAGGAGGTAGCACCAGGGACGGTCTGACAGGACGCGGTGTCATCGTGTGGGGTGTGGAGACGTGTGTCGAAGGTGTCTGGCTGGGAGAGCTGGCGTTGGACCGGCTGGGGGAGCCTGGTCTGCTGCGTCATGTGGGCCCAGGGACTACGGCCCAGCTGGAGCTGCGCCCGAGGAGGAAACACCGAGGGCGGTCTGCCCCTGCAAGCGGGGCAGGCTAAGCTAACTGCTAGCCCACGCAGACCGGCAGTTCCGACAGTCCTCCTGGCTGGCGTTCGTTCTCTGGACAGTGGGATTTTGGACTGTGTTGCACTGAGTGGACTGTGTTGTTAACTGTTTGTGTTTTGTTTTTTTTGTTGTTGCTTTGTGTTCTCTGTTTTTGTATGTTTTTGGTGGTGTCGTTTTTGGGAATTTTGGATATATGTTTTTGTCTTTTGTGTCGCACTGCTGTGGGCTATGGGCAACGGAATTCCGTTTCTTTTGTGTACACAAGTACATGAAAGAAATGACAATAGATTGTTCCTGATTGTTCCTGAGCCTGAACTGCTGCGTTCAGCCCCGAGTATGATTCGTCCTGAAACAGAAACACATTCACACTGCAGTTCTCTGAAGAACTATTTCCCTTGAGCTTAACCAAGTGTTCACAGGTCTCCGGGTTGCCCCACCGATGCACGCACCACGTCACGTGGTTTAAGCTGCCGACATTTGACCTTTGATACCGCTCGGCATTGCTTCGGATAGAAACCGTGTGGAAATATAAACATTTCATGGTTGAATCTCGGCTCAGTTACTGAGTTTAACATTAAAGGAATCAAGAACAAATAACTGGAATTAACTTCTTTCTTTTTTTAACTAATACATGGGGTTGTCTCAGTGGGTATCCACATCTACAGGGAACTGTGGTAAGAGTCGCCATCCTTTATTAGAAAAACTGTACCGCAATAATACAAAATAAAACTGATTATAAAATTGATCACAGCATTACGGTGACGAGCTCCGGGTAGTGGGGCAGCCAAAAAGCCTGAGGGACTGCTTTTGGGGTTTTGTTGAGGTCATCCATATTGCCACTGAAAGTGCGAATTCACATGTCAAAGTTCACCAGAGTTGAAGGTTGAGGCGGAGAGATGAAATGGGAAGTGGAGAAGTTGCTACTCCTTCGTCCGCCACGTGGTTGTGAACAGTGGTGAGTGGCAGGCAAGATGACTCTTCTCACGCGTCTCTCAACAGGTTCGAGCGACTGCTCCTCTCTTGAAGTAAAACTCACCATCCTACTGTCTTGGGTTGTTCTACTCGACATCTTGGGAGAGAGATCCCGCCTCTGGTGCTCTCCTTGACGTTTCTTCCTATTTGTTCTTCCTGTTAAAGGTTTTTTAGGGAGTTGTTCCTTATCCGATGAGAGGGTCTAAGGACAGGATGTTGTGTTGCTATAACGCCCCTTGAGGCAAATTTGTAATTTGTGATATTGGGCTATACAAATAAATTGACTTGACTTGACTTAACTTGACTTGACAATGCGCTCGGTCTAAAGTCCAGTCACAAGTCCCTTAGTGAAGATCTGGTCTTGTCTCAGACTTCACAGCAGAACGACTCGATCTGGACTCCCTCTCAGAAAATGTGGGCTTGCGATATTTTCTCACGACCGGTCTAGTACAAGGCTTCAATTTACTTTTTTTTTTATTTTGGAAATGAATATCAAATTTCCCCTGAGGAGGTTATTAACGTGCACTCTAATCTAATTTGTTTCTTTTTTATTATAATTAATTTATGCCTCTGAAATATTGGAAAATTTGGATCTGAAACGTTCTTTCCTTGGTAGAAGAAAATAAAAGACCCGAATAAATGTTACCATGCATGGAATTGCTTACTTTACTACAGTAGTGAGCTACTACAGCTATGTGCAGCGGTGTTGTTTGACTGCACTTGCACTGTTATGGTGTCAGTCTTCACTGACATTTTGGCCTCATTGGTTTTCAGTTGGGGCGGCACGGTGGCGCAGTGGTTAGCGCGGTCGCCCCATGAACAAGGTCTTGGGTTCGAGCCCCGGGGTAGTCCAACCTTGGGGGTCGTCCTCTGTGTGGAGTTCGCATGTTCTCCCCGTGTCTGCGTGGGTTTCCGCCGGGGGCTCCGGTTTCCTCCCACAGTCCAAAGACATGTAGGTCAGGTGAATCGGCCGTGCTACATTGTCCCTAGGTGTGTGTGTGTGTGTGTGTATGTGTGTGGTGGGGGGGGCTGTCATGGGTGTGTCACCGCCTGCCGCCCAATGAATGCTGGGATAGGCTTCCAGCATCCCGCAACCCTGAGTAGGATAAGCGGTGTGGATGGGTGGATGGTCTTCAGGTGGCCTTGCTCTTTTAAATTCTTGGACTTGACTTGATAAAATTCGGATTTGAATCGGACCTGGCCCCCTAAAGACTCATTCTCGATCAGTTTCACCTTGGTGGTCTTGATTACGAGGCTACGGATATCATCTGTAAGGAGCCATACATGTGCTGCAGATGCATATGGAGTCGCAATGTGTTGTTTTGTTAACTGTCTAAGTTTTTTTTAACACGGTACAGGAACATTTAACACACACACACACACACACACACACACACACACACACACACACACACACACACACACACACACACACACACACACAAACTGATAGCAAGGGCGGAGCAGAAAGTAGTAAGGGGAAGCTCTCACCATCTTCTCTGTTAAGCCTGGCTGACTAATTCTTGCTGCTAATTTGCGTTTGGTTAATTAACTAATTACTGAGGATGTCTGAGGGCGAGGCTGTCTGTCAGCCTGTATCAGTAATTATTTTCATCGTTTTAATTAGACACACACTCAGACTCACTTTTTCCTCCCTACCACACACGGTATGCACATGTGCACATGCATGCATGTATGCACATCGGTGGTTCTGCACAGCTGCAGAACAACATGGCTGCCCTGCCTCCCTGCAGCCTCCGATGTTCAAGATAAGCATCTCTACACTGATCTCATCGACTGTTGGACCAAAACCAGCGGTGAAAGGGAAGTGGGTACAGGCGCCAGGCGGGTCGGGGAAGGTCTCCATGAACAGTCGGGCAGTAAAAGCGTTTCACCGACATATTTTGGGCACTGAATCGTATGTGTTGAATCTGCAAATGATGTTGGTCTGACTCCAGACCTGTCTCATCACCCCCCCCCCGCGGTTCCATCTCTGCTGTCCTCTGCAGACCGTGCTCAGTCTGCAGAGGACAGCAGAGATGCAGGAGAACCTCTACGAGAGAAATGCATGGGACGAGAGAGCAATGCAATGCAATGCAATGCAATGCAATGCAATGCAATGCAAGGTGGGTGGCGACTAAAAGCTGGACAGTGACTCTGAATTCCTTACGAAATAATTAAAATAATCTTCTGATTGGAAATCAAAACTAATCAAACCTGCTTGTAGCTCCGCTGGTTGATCATCATTCCTGCTTCTCGTGTTTCTCTTTGTTGGGGAAACGTTTAAAACGTCGTCCATGTGAGGATGTGAGACAGGTTGGTGGAGACAGATCACGAAAGAGAGAGACAGACAGACAGACAGACAGACAGACAGACAGACAAACAGACAGGCAGAGCGGGAGAGACAGAGAGAGGGGGGGGGAGAGAGAGAGAAAGAGGGCGAGACTTTCAACAATACTTTAATAAAAATCACAAAAAACAATTACAACACAAAGACCAACATGGTCAGTAACACAAGTTTCACAAAATCTAAATTAGCCCAGGACACTCCACAAGATCAGCTCATCATCAATAACAAGAAAGACGGAGAGGGAGCGAAAGAGAGAGACAGACAGAGAGAGACAGAGAGAGACGGAGAGAGACAGAGGGGGATCAGAGAGAGACAGACAGACAGACAGACAGACAGACAGACAGACAGAGAGAGACAGAGAGAGAGAGAGGCAGACAGAGAGAGAGAGAGAGAGAGAGAGAGAGAGAGAGAGAGAGAGAGAGAGAGAGAGTTGTAAATGAGGAGCAGATCTCTGGCAGAGCAGCAGCGCAGCAGATTTCATCCTGAGAAGCCAACTTTAGTAAACAGGCTGAACTAATGAGGACAGTGAACACACACACACACACACACACACACACATAGAGACAGACATACACACAGGCAGACACACACACGCCCACACAGACGGACACACATATGCACTACACAGTGTGTGTGTGTGTGTGTGTGTGTGTGTGTGTGTGTGTGTGTGTGTGTGTGTGTGTGTGTGTGTGTGTGTGTGTGTGTGTGTGTGTGTGTGTGTGTGTGTGTGTGTGTGTGAGCGTTTGGAGGCCCGGGGCCCGGGGCCAGAGCAGCCTGGATACCTGATGGGAGCAGGGACATCAAAGCTGCGGGATTAGAGAGGCAGAGAGGAGAGAGTGCCGCGGGGAGGAAACGCTAACTTATTATCCGCTTCCCAGCTAATCCTGTTATCTGCAGAATATAGCTGTGTTTAACCCCAGCACCACCTCCCTCCGACAACACACACTCACACGCTGGCTCTTCTGGGGTTCAACAGTCTCCCAGAGCGCCCCCTGCTTTAAGGCTGAACCCAAAACCATCCGGTTGTGTATGTTGGTGGAAAGTTCACCATTTCTATCAGAACACCCCCAGACCCATGCTGACTCTTTCAGCCATCCACAGTCTTTCTCCAGACTCCAAACTACACCCATGCTGACTCTTTCAGCCATCCACGGTCTTTCTCCAGTCTCTAAACCACACCCATGCTGACTCTTTCAGCCATCAACAGTCTTTCTCCTGTCTCCAAACTACAATGTGTTCCGTCTCTAAATTATTAAAATGATCAATAAAATATGTTCCTGTTCAATACAGAATTAGACTTGAGGAGTCAGCAGACAAATTGTGCAAGTCTGAAATAATACACTTAAAATAATGCAAACGTTTGAAATAATAAACTCAAAATAATACAAAAGTTTGAAATAACAAACTCAAAATAACACAAAAGTTTGAAATACGACACTCAAAATACCACAAAGGTTTGAAATAATACACTCAAAATAATACAAAAGTTGGAAATAATCCACTCAAATTAACACAAAAGTTTGAAATAATACCCTCAAAATAACACAAATGTTTCAAATAACTCACTCAAATAATACAAAAGTTTGAACTAATACACTCAAAATAACACAAATGTTTGAATTAGAACATTCAAAATAATACAAATGTTTGAAATAATTCACTGAAAATAACAAAAAAGTTTGAAATAATCCACTCAAAATAACAAAAATTTCAAATAATGCACTCAAAGCAACACGAAAGTTGTAAATAATACACTCAAAATAATACAAAAGTTTGAAATAATACACTCAAAAATAACAAAAAAGTTTGAAATAATACTCAAAATATTACAAAAAGTTGAACTAATATACTTAAAATAATACAAAAGTTTGAAATACTAAACTCAAAATAACACAAAAGTTTGAAATAATAAACTCAAAATAATACAAAAGTGTGAAGTAATACATAATAATACAAAAGTGTGAAATAATAAACTCAAAATAACACAAAAGTTTGAAAAACGACACAAAAAAACACAAAAGTTCGAAATAATACAATCAAAATAACACAAAACTTTGAAATAATAAACTCAAAATGAGACAAAAGTTTGAATTGATACTCTCAAAATAGGAAAAAAGTTTGAAATAATACACTCAGAATAATATTAATATTTGAAATAATACACTCAAAATATTACAAAAATTTGAACTAATATACTTAAAATAAAAATTTTTGAAATATGAGACTCAAAATAACACAAAAGTTTGAAACAATAAACTTAAAATAATACAAAAAAGTTAAATAATACAAAATAATACAAAAGTGTAAAATAATAAACCAAAAATAACACAAAAGTTTGAAAAACGACACAAAAAACACGAAAGTTGTAAATAATACACTCAAAATAACACAAAAGTTTGAAATAATAAACTCAAAATAGCACCTTTCAAATAATACACTCAAAATAATACAAAGTTTGAACTAATACACTCAAAATAAAGCAAAAGTTTGAAATAATCCACTCAAAATAACACAAAAGTTTGAAATAATACACTGAAAATAATGCAAAAGTTTGAACTAATACACTCAAAATAAGAGAAATGTTTGAATTAGTCCATTCAAAATAATACAAAAGTTTGAAATAATCCACTCAAAATAACATAAAAATTTCAAATAATGCACTCAAAATAAGACAATACAAAAATGTGAACTAATATTCTTAAAATAATGCAAAAGTTTGAAATACGACACCTCAAAACAACACAAAAGTTTGAAATAATACACTCAAAGTAACACAAAAGCTTGAAAAACGACATAAAAAAACACGAAAGTTTGAAATAATATACTTAAAATGATACAAAGTTTTGAATACGACACTCAAAATAACACAAAAATTTGAAATAATAAACTCAAAATAAGACAAAAGTGTGACATAATATAAAATAATACAAAAATTTGAAATAATACATTCAAAATAATACTAAAGTTTCAAATAATGTACTCAAAACACAAAAGTTTGAAATAATACACTCAATATAAGACAAAAGTTTGAAATAATACACTCAAAATGACACAAAAGTTTGAAATAATACACTCAAAATATTACAAAAATTTGAACTAATATAGTTAAAATAATACAATTTGAAAAACGAAACTCAAAAAACACTAAAGTTTGAATTACTACACTCAAAATAACACAAAAGTTTGACATAATGCACTCAAAATAAGACAAAAGTTTGAATTACTACACTCAAAATAACACAGAAGTTTGAAATAATACACTCAAAATAACACAAAAGTTTGAAATAATACACTCTGAATAACACAAACGTTTGAAATAAAACACTAGAAATAATACACAAATTTTGAACTAATATACTTAAAATAACATAAAAGTTTGAAACAACAAACTCAAAATAATACAAAAGTTTGAAATACGATAATCAAAATAACACAAAAGTTTGAAATAATATACTCAAAATAACACATTTTGAAATAATAACCTCAAGATAATACAAGTGTGAAATAATACAAAATAATACAAAAGTGTGAGATAATAAACTCAAGATAACACAAAAGTTTGAAAAACGACACTCAAAAAAAAACACGAAAGTTTGAAATAATCCACTCAAATAATAGAAAAGTTTGAATAAACTCAAAATAACACAAATGTTTGAATTAGAACATTCAAAATAACACAAAAGTTTGAAATAATACAATTAAAATATTACAAACATTTGAACTAATATACTTCAAATAATACAAAAGTTTTAAATATTACACTCAAAATAAGACAAAGGTTTGAAATAATAAACTCAAAATAGAACAAAAGTGTGACGTAATACAAAATAATACAAAGTTTGAAATACGACACCTCAAAACAACACATAAATTTGAAATAATAAACTCAAAATACTGTAAAAGTTTGACATAATCCACTCAAATAATAAAAATACACTCAAAATAACACAAATGTTTGAATTAGTGCATTCAAAATAATACAAAAGTTTGAAATAATCCACTCAAAATAACAAAACAGTTTGAAATAATCCACTCAAAATAACACAAAAAATTTCAAATAATGCACTCAAAATAAGACAAAAGTTTGAATAACACAATTTTTTTTAAATAATACACTCAAAATAATACAAAAGTTTGAAATAATCCACTCAAAATATTACAAAAATTTCAACTAATATACTTGAAATAATACAAAGTGTGAAAAGATATAAAATAATACAACACTGTGAAATAATAAACTCGAAATAACACAAAAGTTTGAAAAACAAAACTCAAGAAAACACGAAAGTTTGAAATAATCCACTCAAAATATAACACAAATTTGAACTAATAAACATAAAATAATACAAATGTTTGAAATATGACGCTCAAAATAACACAAAAGATTGAAATAATCCACTCAAATAATGAAAAAAGTTTGAAATAATACACTCTGAATAACACAAACGTTTGAAATAAAACACTAGAAATAATACAAAAATTTGAACTAATATACTTAAAATAACACAAAACTTATGAAATAACAAACGCAAAATAATACAAAAGTTTGAAATACGATACTCAAAATAACACAAAGTTTGAAATAACACATTTTGAAATAATAAACTCAAAATAGAACAAAAGTGTGATGTAATACAAAATAATACAAAAGTGTGAAATAATGAACTCAAAATACTGCAAAAGTTTGAAATATCCACTCAAAATAATACAAAAATTTGAATTAATACACTTAAAATAATACAAAGTTTGAAATAATACATTCAAAAAAGCACAAATGTTTGAAATAATACACTCAAAATAACACAAATGTTTCAAATGAGCCACTCAAAATAATGCAGAAGTTCAAAAAAATTTTTAACTAATATACATAAAATAATACAAAAGTTTGAAATATGACACTCAAAATAACACAAAAGTGTGAAACAATAAACTCAAAATAGAACAAAAGTGTGACGTAATACAAAATAATACAAGTTTGAAATACGACACCTCAAAACAACACAAAAGTTTGAAATAATTCACTCAAAATAAGACAAAAGTTTGAAAGAATACACTCAAAATAACACAAAGGTTTGAAATAATACGTTCAATACAAAACAAAGTTTGAAATAATACGCTCAAAATAACACAAAAGTTTGAAATGATCGACTCAAAATAACACAAAATTTTGAAATAATACTCTCAAAATAATACAAAAATTTCAAAAAATATACTTAAAATGATACAAAAGTTTGAAATACGATACTCAAAATAACACAAAATTTTGAAATAATAAACTAAATAAAACAAAAGAGTGACATAATACAAAAGTGTGAAATAATAAACTCAAAATAACACAAAAGTTTGAAATAATACACTCAAAATAATAAAAAAGTTTGAAGTAATCAACTCAAAATAACACAAGTTTGAAGTAATACACTCAAAATACGACAAAAGGTTGACTTAATACACTCAAAATAAGACAAACGTTTGAAATAATACACTCAAAATAATACAAAAACTTGAATTAATATACTTAGAATAATACAAAAGTTTGAAATACGACACTCAAAACAACACAGAAGTTTGAATAATACACTCAAAATAACACTAAGGTTTGAAATAATACACTCAAAATAATACAAAAGCTTGAATTAATACGCTCAAAATAACACAAACGTTTGAAATAATAAACTCAAAATAATACAAAGGCTTGAATTAATACACTCAAAATAATACAAAGGTTAGAAAAATGCACTCAAAATAACACAAAGGATTGAACTAATACACTCAAAATAATGCAAAAGTTTGAAATAACAAACTCAAAATAATACAAAAGTTTGAAATACGATATTCAAAATAACACAAAGTTTTAATTAATACACTCAAAATAATACAAAAGTTTGAAATAATACACTCATAATTGCCCAAAAGTTTGAAATAATACAATCAAAATAACACAAAAGTTTCAAATAATACGCTCAAAATAATACAAAATTTTCAAATAATACACTCAAAATAATACAGACGTTTCAAATAATACACTCAAAATAATACAAAAGTTTGAAGTAATACACTGAGCTACTTTTGAATTGTTTTAGCATTGTGTGACAAAAAACTCAAGAGATATATTATTACAAATGCACATATTGGCACTGATAGGAAATTCTAAGCTAATTTTTCCCGTCTGCTACATGTGTATACTGCTCTATAAAGTTAACATGCAAAGTAGCAATCCAAATAAATTCAAAATAAACCGAGGTGGAATGGAAACCAATCTGATCAATGTTCAAATGCAAGAAGACAAAAACAAGCCATATTGATTTATTTTCCAATATTCTTTTTTTTTCCTTCCGAGGAAGAGATGTCATTTAAGTCAGATTCTCTGTTCTTTCTTTAAGAATATTTCATATTAGTGTCAGATGTGTTAACCTTACATTCTGACATTGATCCTACAATTTAAGCTCTTAAACCCCCAGTTTATAAGCTTTTATTGATCTTGTATTTCAGGAGGCAGAATGCAAAATCAAAATTTTCAAATGAAAAGAGTTTGTCCCCTTTGCATCTCAACACCAAGGTTGGACCATTTCTTCTCTAGGACCACTGGTTTGGCACTTGTTAAGGACTCCTGGAACAATTCAGGTCCATGGTTTCCTTTAAGGAGTACTGTATAACAAACACACACACACAGGGGAAAGTGAAGGGGTGTGAATACTTTCCGGATGCACTGTATATATATATATATATATATATATATATATATATATATATATATGTGTGTGTGTGTGTGTGTGTGTGTGTGTGTGTGTGTGTGTGTGTGTGTGTGTGTGTGTGTGTGTGTATACATACATTCACACACATACATATACATACTTTTTGCCCTATATGTATCTATTATATATATATATATTATATGTTTCAGCAGTTTATACACACACACACACACACACACACATATATATATATACAGCGCATCCGGAAAGTATTCACACCCCTTCACTTTCCCCACATTTTGTTATTCCAAAATGGATTAAATTCCTTTTTGTTCTCATCAACCTACACACAATACCCCACAATGAAGAAGTGAAAAAGGTTTTGTAGAATTTTTTTGGAAATTTATTAAAAATAAAAAACTGAAATATTGCATGTACATAAGTATTCACACCCTTTGCTATGACACTCAAAATTGAGCTCAGGTTCATTCTGTTTCCACTGATCATCCTTGAGATGTTTCTACATCTTGATTGGAGTCCATCTGTAGTAAAGTCAATTGATTGGACATGATTTGGAAAGGCACACACCTGTCTATATAAGGTCCCACTGTTGACAGTGCATGTCAGAGCAGAAACCAAGCCATGAAGTCACAGGAATTGTCTGTGGACCTCCGAGACAGGATTGTATCGAGGCAAAGATCTGGGGAAGGGTACAAAAAATGTCTACAGCTTTGAAGGTCCCGAAGAGCACAGTGTTCTCCATCATTCGTAAATGGAAGAAGTTTGGATCCACCAGGACTCTTCCTAGAGCTGGCCGCCCAGCCAAACTGAGCAATCGGGGGAGAAGGGCCTGGTCAGGGAGGTGACCAAGAACCCGATGGTCACTCTGACAGAGCTCCAGCATTCCTCTGTGGAGATGGGAGAACCTTCCAGAAGGACAACCATCTTTGCAGCGCTCCACCAATCAGGCCTTTGTGGTAGAGTGGCCAGACGGAAGCCTCTGCTCAGTAAAAGGCACATGACAGCCCGCTTGGAGTTTGCCAGAAAGCACCTAAAGGACTCTCAGACCATGAGAAACAAGATTCTCTGGTCTGATGAAACCAAGATTGAACTCTTTGGCCTGAATGCCAAACGTCACATCTGGAGGAAACCAGGCACCTCTCATCACCTTGCTAATACCATCCCTACAGTGAAGCATGGTGGTGGCAGCATCATGCTGTGGGGATGTTCTTCAGCAGCAGGAACTGGGAGACTAGTCAGGATCGAGGGAAAGATGAATGGAGCAAAGTACAGAGAGATCCTTGATGAAAACCTGCTCCAGAGCGCTCAGGACCTCAGACTGGGGCGAAGGTTTACCTTTCAACACGACAACGACCCTTAGCCCACAGTCAAGACAACGAAGGAGTGGCTTCGGGACAAGTCTCTAAATGTCCTTGAGTGGCCCAGCCAGAGCCCAGACTTGAACCCCATTGAACATCTCTGGAAAAACCTGAAAATAGCTGTGCAGCGACGCTCCCCATCTAACCTTTCAGAGCACGAGAGGATCTGCAGAGAAGAATGGGATAAATGCCCCAAATATAGGTGTGCCAAGCTTGTAGCTTCATACCCAAGAAGACTTGAGGCTGTAATCGCTGCCAAGGGTGCCTCAACCAAGTACTGAGTAAAGGGTGTGAATACTTATGTACATGCAATATTTCAGTTTTTTATTTTTAATAAATTTGCAAAAATTTCTACAAAACCTTTTTCGCTTTTTCATTATGGGGTATTGTAGAAAATAAAGGAATTTAATAAATTTTGGAATAAGGCTGTAACATAACAAAATGTGAGGAAAGTGAAGGGGTGTGAATACTTTCCAGATGCACTTTATATATATATATATATATATATGTATGTATATATATGTATATATATATATATATATAAATTTAGTAGATGCACACCTACAGAAGGTGGCACTGGCAGGGACCC
>JAJHIY020000341.1:0-27500 GCA_022114975.2 Lampris megalopsis
ACGACACGACGATGTTCTGCTACTGCTACTGCTACTACTACTATTGCTACTGCTACTACTGCTACTACTACTACTGCTACTGCTACTACTGCTACTACTACTACTGCTGCTACTACTACTGCTACTACTACTACTACTACTACTGCTACTACTGCTACTACTACTACTACTACTACTACTACTACTTTCAGCTGCTGCCATTAGGGGTCGCCACAGCGGATCGTCCGTTTCCTTTTCTTCCTGTCCTCTGCATAACTTTGCGGGGGGGGGGGGGGTAATACAGACCTGCCGCTCCCCGAATGCTCCTAAAATTGCATGTTTGCATTTAAAACGACTTGTAGATCAATTGCACAAAAAAGTTATCATAAGATCTACCTAAAACGACCATGACCGCTCGTAATTTGCGCGTCGTCGTGTGCGTCCTGTCAGTATTGATGACGCGTGTTGGTGGCGTCATTTCCTTCGCGACGTTCGTTGCTCTGTCCTAGAAACACACCAGCGCCCCCCAGTGGGGAGAAATAGTCTAAACTTGATTTTGGATTATGTCCAACATGTCTGGTTACAGACGCACCATGACTACCACCGAGGCGCTGCAGGATTTACAGGCGTTGGACAGCGGCCATTTTGAATAGTTTGAAAAATACTATTAAAGTTGTTAAAATGTTAATTTTGCTGTCAGTGTAATGTGTAATGCATTCATATCTCAACTGCATATGTATCTCGACAGAATATAGAGTTTAAAAAACGCGGCGGTCAAAATGACCGCCCATGGTCGTTCTAGCAGTTTTTAAGCTCCGGTCGTTGTTTGGGACTGTTTTAATAGTTATTTTCAGTTCCTTTTTTTTACATTTCACGTTTTATAGGCCTTTTCACGTTTGTTGTATGAGCAATATGTGTTTTCCGTTTCGTTTTTCAGGTAATATTTTCACTTTTTCAATTTTGCTATTCAAGTTCGACCACGTCTCTCGAAAGTTCAAATTATTCAAAAATAGCATTAAAGTTGTTAAAATGTTAATTTTGGTGTCAGCTAGTTTCATAACAGACACACTAACACGTGTGCTGCATTAATATCTCAACCGGCTATTTATCTCGACAGAATGTAGAGTTTAAAAGCCGGCGGTCATTTTGACCGCCCGCGGTCGTTTTAGGCAGGAGTGGACTCCCGGTTTAACCGGAGCACGCCTCCACGCCGCCCCGCGGGTAAGCCCGCCTGCAGAACTGGACCGGCAATGTTTCCTGTTACAGATGAAAGGAAATGTTGTGTCCACAACGTGTTTAGCGTGGTTCCCCGTCCTCTGCTGTCTGTCCCCCTCGTCTCATGTCCACATCCCTTCGCTGCCGGTGTGTGTCTGGCTGCACGGTGACCTCCACCGTCTTATTCCTCGACCCACACGCCGGGGATGCAGTCGGATCCTGGGATTGTTGTTTGTGAACAAACAAACGGGGTCAAATCAGCGTAAACAGACTGTAAGAGATAGCCCGCTCTGTCTCAGCGCCGGCCCAACCCGCTCTGTCTCAGCGCCGGCCCAGCCCGCTCTGTCTCAGCGCCGGCCCAACCCGCTCTGTCTCAGCGCCGGTCCAAAAATACCTCTACACAAACACCCATCACGTCCAGCAGATCAGCCTCACAAACAGGAAGTGGTCTTCACCCGTACATGCAGCAGGAAGTCTGTCTCATCACCCCTAAGGTGTACGAGTGTGCGCGCGTGTATGTGCGTGAGGCTTTGTCTTTGTGTGTGTGTGTGTTCGTGTGTGTGTTTGTGTATGTATTGCAAGCAGACTGTGTGCAGAAGTGTGTGTAGAATTGTGTGCAAATGTGTTTGTGTGCATCTGTGTGCACGTGGCTATACATGAGGTGTATGAATATATATGTGGGTGTGTATGTGTTGTCTGTGGATGCGTGTGTGTGCATTTTTGAGCGTGTTTGTGTGCGTTGTTATCCACAATCTGTACGTTTGTGGGTGTTTGTTGGTTACTGTGTGTGTGTGTGCGCGTGTGTGTGTATGTGGAGGTGTGTGTTTTAGGGACAAGCTCTGGCAAAGTCCAGCTTCCCTCAGCGCGGTGAGTAAGAACTCGCTGCCAGGAAGCTTCTCACGCACACACACACACACACACACACACACACACACACACACACACCAAAAACAACACGAGACTGATGTCTCGTAGATTAGATTAGATTTGACATCATACAGTTGATGGCCTGTACATGAAACTGATCATGTATTCACGTTTGTGGACACACACACACACACACACACACACACACACACACACCCACACACACCTTGACTAGGATCTCATCATCGGGAACATCATCTGCAACAATGAGTAGCATATCCTGTCTCAGCCTGCCTTCAAGTCTGTGTGCGTGCAAGTGTATTTAGGAGTGTGTGTGTGTGTGTGTGTGTGTGTGTGTGTGTGGATGTTTGTAGTTGTGGATGTTTGTAGGTGTATTTTTTTTATATGTGGGCGGAGTGGAGACATTGGTTACTCTAAATCTCAGACCTCAAATATTTGATCAACATTTCAACTCATGCAGTCATGTTACACACACACACACACCCACACACACACACACACACACACACACACACACACACACACACACACACACACACACACACACACAGGCCTCTAGGCCTCTTGAATTAAATGTCTGCCTAATTCTACCTGTTTAACGACCGGGACGTCACACAATACTCGCAAAACTATCCTTGTGGGGCCCCCTCATTGACTACATTAATTTCCTAGCCCTTAGCCCTTAACCCTAACCCTAACCCTAACCCTAACCTTACCCACGCAAACTACATCATGCCTAACCCTTACCCTAACCTTAACCAAACCCTTACCCTAACCTTAACCAAACCCTTACCCTAACCTTAACCAAACCCTAAGTCTAACCTTAACCAAACCCTTACCCTAACCTTAACCAAACCCTTACCCTAACCTTAACCAAACCCTTACCCTAACCTTAACCAAACCCTTACCCTAACCTTAACCAAACCCTAATTCTAACCTTAACCCTAAAACCAAGTCCTAACCCTTACCCTAACCTTAACCAAACCCTTACCCTAACCTTAACCAAACCCTTACCCTAACCTTAACCAAACTCTAAGTCTAACCTTAACCCTAAAACCAAGTCCTAACCCTAACCCCCCTACACGTGGGGCCCCATAAAATGGCCCCACAAGTTAGGTGGTTTTTAGTTTTTCTATCCTAATGGGGACCAAATGCCCCCATTGGGATAGAAAAACATGGTACGCTCCTACCTAAAACACATTTTGCTAATCTAACAAACGTAACAAGGCCTATAAAACATGAAATGTGACAAAAGAACTGAAAATAAGTATTAAAATAACGACCGCAACTTAAAAACTACGACAGTGACGCAGTTTTTAAACTCCGTATTCTGTCCAGATGAATACCCAGTTGAGATACTAACGCATTACATATGTTAGCATGTCCGTTAACAGCTAACTGACACCAAAATTGAAATGTCAACAACTACAATAGTATTTTTCAAACAATTCAAAATGGCCGCTGTCCAACGCCTGTAAATCCTGCAGCGCCTCGGCGGTAGTCATGGTGCGTCTGTAACCAGACATGTTGGACAGAATCAGACATCACGTTTAGACTATTTCTCCCCACTGGGGGACGCTAGTGTGTTTCTAGGCCAGAGCAACGTCGTAAATAGTGACGTGCAAATTGCGCGCCGTCATTTTGACCCCTCACGGTCGTTTTAGGTAGGTGTCGTCACAACTTTTGTGCAATTGATCTCAAACTCATGTTAATGCAGTTCTAGACCATTTTAGGAGCATTCGGGGGAGCGGCGGGTCTGTGTCTTTTTCCCACAGTTATCAAACTGAAAATCCAAAGCGGTCAGATGACCGCCACGGTGGTTTAAAAGTTCCCTGGGACCGTGAACTTTATTTGTTAGCTCATCTTGTGGTGTGGAACCGCATCTGTTCTGATGTGTTGTGCCGTGTCGTGCCGGACCTCAACAAGACTGTCTGAGAGGTCAACAGACGGGGAGCTGAGCAAAACAAACATCGTTAACACAACTTAATTGAAACCATATTCAAACCAGGTTTCTAACAGGAAGTCACTCCTGCATGCTGTAGCACTTCCTGCGAAGCGCTGAACCTTTTATCTGCGGAGAATTGTTCCACATGTTGTCTGATATCCAAACGTCATGTGTCGTCTCTGATGTCTGCATGTGTTTTGTGGTGTCTGAATGTGGTGCGTGTGTGTGTGTGTGTGTGTGTGTGTTTGAATGGGGGCGTGTGTCGTCCAGATGTGGGGGCCAGGACTGCCAGGATTGGCAGAGCACCAAGGACAGTGGCCGGGGGGAGAGCGAGGCGGGCGATGTGGACTGGGACCCCGGAAGAGACTCTCCTATAGACCCTCAGCTGGAGGAGGGCCTTAATAACCTGCTCAATAACACCGGTACACACCCGCACACACACATACACACACAGAAATACACACATAAACACAAACACTCGTCTCCCTCTTTCCCCCCTTTTGCGTAGAATGTGTGTTTTGTGCGAGTCGCTCTTTTACCACCCAGGGCAAATCTCTTGGATTAGACAAAGGAGTGTGTGAGCCTCAGCACTAAAGCTTTCTCTGGAGATTGGGGAGCATAAACCATGTTCACTCACAATGGACTCGGGGGTTAAAAAAAACAGGAAGTGACCAATGAGCAGGATACACTCAGCTCCACATCCAAATCATAGATCTTCACAACAGTCAACGCAGTTGTGCTCCGTGGAGTAACGGGACTTTTCGTAGTGTTCTCATAGTGTTGTCATCCTATAGTGCGACACTATATATATTGTTCTTCAGAGCCTGCGGGGCGAAAACAAACCACTGGGATTACGATCAGGTGCCGTACAGTCTTAATGGCTGACTCACTCGCTCCCTCCAGAGCCACAGGGTTCTGTTGTATTCCACAAACATTCTTTTCAATGAGCCCTTGCTAAATGGCAATTGTGGGGAAGGACTTCATTACCCAGACTGCACCATGTTACGCGGTTCCAGCGTCTCGCGCGCTATTGCCCTGAAGTTCGTTTTCACAGTTTTTTTAAATTAATTAATTAATTTTAAAATAGCCTAATTGCTGGCCAGATGTTTGGACCCTGCTTTCATGCCAGCTGATATAAAGAGAGACTGGTAGCATGGCTGGTAGTTAGCATGATTAGCATGGCTGGTAGTTAGCATGGCTAGCCAGTGTAACCGGTTATTTTCTTGCCCGGTGCAGGATTCGATACGGGGTGTACTGCACCACAAGGCGGCATCACCAACCGCTCGGCTAAAGGGTCAGACCCGTTAGCTAGGGGGCTAACGTGTCTTTCTAGTAGTTTACACCAGTTAGCTGGGTGGTATGCGTGTGAATGCGGTGAACGGAGCCCTCGCACATGGAGCGGTATCCTGGCATTGTGATCACAGTTCCATTCTAACCAGGGGCCCCACTTTGTTCACTCACATGAAAGGCAACATGCCCTGTTTTACCCAGAGATCCCTGGGGCCAGGTAGGGGGATTTTCAGCCCTGTGATGACTGACTGAGCTTCATTATAGCTTTGTGCAGATAGTATATCAGACTAGAGACAAAGTGTGTGTGTGTGTGTGTGTGTGTGTGTGTGTGTGTGTGTGTGTGTGTGTGTGTGATGGTTGAGTCACCTCTGCCTTGCAGGCATCAGTTTAACTCACAACTCATAAAAGTGCTTTGACATTCGAGAGTGTGAGAAGACGACTTTCCTCTGTAGTTGCTGCAACGTGCTTCTATTCTCCCCTCAACAGTTATTTCACTGCCTTAAAAACTGTCTGTCTGTCTGTCTGTCTGTCTGTCTCTTACGGTGCTTTCCATTTCGCTGTTTTGAATTGTCATCTCTGTATTGACTCTACTTCAACGTCATTTAAAGATCCAGTCCAGTTATTTTAATTAAGTCAGACAAGTACCGTTGTGGAGTATTGGAATATTAACATCAGGAGTGCATTTTATTCATCCTCAGCTGCATCATTTTATTTGCAATAACGGTTTAAACGCCCACTCTCTGAACAATTAGATTAGTTCTGGAGACTCTTTAGCTAGCTAGCTAGCTAGCTAGCTAATGTGATGTTTCTGGTCAGCTGTTCAAAAACAGACCAACTGACATCAATGGTGACAATTCATTGACTGTCCAATCAAATTGGAGTATTGGATGATGCAGTTTATTACAGGGGCCAGATTGGTCTTCTGATACGGTTTGATTATGTTGACAACCAGGAGGAGAGTTTCTCAAAGGGCTTTTGTCAGATCTTCACAATGACGGCAGTTTTTACATTTTGGGTAACTTTAAATAAACAAACTTTCTGTTAGAAAATACAGTAAGATTATAAAACGTGGTTTTCATTGGGCTGGATCTTGAAAAAAATCTGTATGCATGTTGAGAAAAATGAAGCATTACCTTAAGATGACCAGTGACATCACACAGAGATGGAGACCTGGTTGTTTCAGGTACCGGTTATCCTTTAAACAGCACCAGTACATGTGTAAAACAGAGCAGCCCATATCCTCACCTGATACACCGATCCTGTCCTGCAGAAAGGTCTCTGAATTTACTGCCGTTTCCATCCTTGTAGAAAACTGACATCTGTCGCTGTGACTCTTGCAGATTCAGTATAAACTAACTAATCCTTCTCAGCTCTCAGACCCATGCAGGCCTGTTAGACACCTGTAGTGAAGCGGCTCTGATTGGGCCAGAACAGCTGTGGTCTGGACTGAGGTTCTGAAAAGGCTGGTTTGTCCCTAATGAGCCTCATCTGTGGCCGCTTGCATGCGATTCATTTCAATCTAGCTGCGGTTTGGGTCTTCCCACATCAAACCGCCTGTGTGTGTGTGTGTGTGTGTGTGTGTGTGTGTGTGTGTGTGTGTGTGTGTGTGTGTGTGTGTGTGTGTGTGTGTGTGTGTGTGTGTGTGTGTGTGTGTGTCAGCGTGCTTGTTGTAGTGTGGAGGAGCAAGGCTGAATTGTTTGTGAAGCAACTTTAAACTGACGTCGGTACACAATCCAACTATTGCGTGGTATGTTACACATCTGTACATACAGTAACAGATGACAATAGTGCCAAACAACACAGCGAATCAAATCAGTTTCTGGCCACTTTGTGCGATATCACACACGGGCTAACGTAGGGTCTTAGTCTTTCTCACATGAGCACACACAACTGAGGCACACTGGCAGCCGTAAAGTTGAAGTCTGTTGAAAGTGAAATATCAGTTTGTTTCCATCATACTGTTAGGTTTTTATTTTCCATGTACCTTTAAAAAAATGTAGTGCACACATGAACTAATTTTGTGTTAAATTCGGAACTATGACAGCATGCTCACTCGTGTCTCACTGGCATGCACAAACGCACACAATTAGAAAATGCTCATGTAACCAGTGTATTAATGTAATAGGTTTGTATATTTCAGGGTGACACTGTGGCGCAGTGGTTAGTGCAGTCGCATCACAGCAAGAAGGTTCTGGGGTAGTCCAACCCTGGGGGTCGTCCCGGGTCGTCCTCTGTGTGGAGTTTGCATGTTCTCCCCGTGTCTGCGTGGGTTTCCTCCGGGTGCTCCGGTTTCCTCCCACAGTCCAAAGGCATGTAGGTCAGGTGACTCGGCCATAGTAAATTGTCCCTAGGTGTAAGTGTGTGTGTCCACCCTGTGATGGACTGGCGGCCTGTCCAGGGTGTCTCCCCGCCTGACGCCCGGTGACTGCTGGGATAGGCTCCAGCATCCCGCCACCCTGACAGCAGGATAAGCGGTTTGGATGATGGATGGATGGATGGTTTATATTTCACCAATAATCAGTTTTCCCATTTTGTTCTTGTGTTGTTGTTTCTTATGCATATAGGCTACTTGTTTCTGTATATTTCTTTTGGGGAGCTTTTTATTTTGTTAATGGTACCACGTTTCGCTTGTGTGACCTTTGACATTTTGGTGACGCTATTTCCTGTGAATTTGCACTATTTTCCTCAGTCGGCTGCTAGTCTTCCTGAGGAGAGGTGGGTGCTAACGCTAATCGGAGGGCCAAATCCTATTTGTACACGTCATAGATAGTTCTTTGTTGCCATAAAGCTTATTTCCACGTGTGTACGTATTTTACATTGTGTACAGCACTTTAGTGTAACATGCTAATTTAGCAAACTTAAGCTAGGCTAACAGCATGGACATGGTTTCTCAATGCGGTCCGCTGTTATCCCCCTTCCCTCTTAAAGGTGTGGATGTCGAAGACTGGTCCTGTGAAGTTGCTGTACATTATTTCCTGTGTTTTACACAGCCTGATTCTACACTGTCTGTGTGAGGATAAATCCCACCGGCTGGCAAGGCAGCAGTTGTCCCCGTCTCGTCCTTCATAATCCACAATCACAACGCAGAGTTCCTATCAAATGAGGTGTCAGGGCAGACCGGCTACACTCAGCAGCAGTGTCGCCTGTTGTTACAGTAGGCTTAAATATATATATATATATATATATATATATATATATATATATATATATATATATATATATATATATATATATATATATATATATATATATAAGTAGCCTGTGTCCCACCTAGTGTGAAAGTAAACCCCTTTTTCATGTCCATACCTGCTCATTGCTTAACAGAAAGGTAGCTAGCTGAATCGCTGAATGCACGAAAGAGGGACCTCGCGTCCAACGTCGCACCGCGCCATGTCACACGACGAGCGCTAAAAAATGAATTTACTACAAAACCAATCATGATATAATTCAGATGTGTTTCTTACAACCATTTCATTTTATTGCATTACTTAAAATATTTTGTATTTATACAACAAATATTTCATTGGCCCTAGTTTAGACTCAATGTAGTGACATATTCCAGCCGCTAGGGGGCCAGCCCGAGAACGTATGCCTGGATCACAGGCAAAACTGGAGGATTCCTTTCAACTCTTTGTGTGACTGTAAGTGTGTGTGTGTGTGTGTGTGTGTGTTCTGTCTTTGTGGTTCAGAGCAGAGAAAAGAGGGAGAGAGGGAGAGGGAGAGAGAGAGGGAGAGAGAGAGTGAAAACATGGAGGTGATGGAGGGGGCGGTGTGTGTGATGTGGGCAGAGATGGATCGCTTTGATCGCTGAGTCAAACAGCGGACCCGCGCGAGGCCTCATCGCCTCGGCCTCCGTGTCGGCAGAGCGAGCGTCTCGTTAGCTTAGCGGCGCGGGCTCGTCTGGAGGAGAAAGACGTGTCGAGGCGGTGGTTTGTTTGAGTCGGAGCTGCTTCTTCTGATAATGGGCAGGAAAAGCCGTCACCGTCTCTTATCTCCCTCACCCCCCCCCCTCCTCCCCAAACAAACAAACACCTCAATTGCAATCGTTGGAGGGAACAACCATCTTAAAAGCCTTTGAAGGAAATTGAACCCAATGGAAACTTAAAATGAGATGTGTGTGTGTGTGTGTGTGTGTGTGTGTGTGTGTGTGGACTAATGCCCTGCATCTGGTTGTGATTAGACGGGGGCGACCACAAGCTGAGCGGCGCTCAGGGAGCCTATCTGCACTGATGCTAATTAGTTTGAACAGGGAAGAACGGGGGAGTGAGGGAGGCTGAAAGGAGGGAGACAGACGTATGGCACGAAAGAGAAAGAGAGGGAGAAGGGTTTGCCATGGAGAGACAGAAAACAAGTGGAGAAGTGAGAGAGTTTTCCCGTGTGAAAGACGAAGGTCTCCTCATTAACGAGGGGTTTTGTTAACAGACCCGGAGTCTAACTCACTGTGTTTTCTGTGATGATGCGAATTTGCTGCGGCCTCCTCCAGGCCCGTTCAGCAGGTTCTTTGTTACGCTGTGCCCACGAAACCACCACGGATGACTCGACTCGCAGGCTAACGGGTCGGACTCTTTAGTCCAGCGGTTCCCCACCTTTTTGGGGTCCTGGACCCCCCTGCGTATTTTTGATCTACCCTGAGGACCCCTCCACCTGATCTTGGGGGAGGGGGGTTGCAATTTGGTGGAAACAGTAGAAACTGCATTTTAAATTGCATTATAGCATTTATTCACTCTTTGGGGCAAAAATAAGAGCTTTCAGTTGTAACTTAGATATAGTTAACAAAACAGAATTCTTATGCAGTAACTTTCAGATATATGTAACAAAACAGAATATGTATTCAGTAACTTTCAGATATATGTAACAAAACAGAATATGTATGCAGTAACTTTCAGATATATGTAACTAAACAGAATATGTATTCAGTAACTTTCAGATATATGTAACTAAACAGAATATGTATTCAGTAACTTTCAGATATATGTAACTAAACAGAATATGTATTCAGTAACTTTCAGATATATGTAACTAAACAGAATATGTATTCAGTAACTTTCAGATATATGTAACAAAACAGAATATGTATTCAGTAACTTTCAGATATATGTAACAAAACAGAATATGTATTCAGTAACTTTCAGATATATGTAACAAAACAGAATATGTATTCAGTAACTTTCAGATATATGTAACAAAACAGAATATGTATTCAGTAACTTTCAGATATATGTAACAAAACAGAATATGTATTCAGTAACTTTCAGATATATGTAACAAAACAGAATATGTATTCAGTAACTTTCAGATATATGTAACAAAACAGAATATGTATTCAGTAACTTTCAGATATATGTAACAAAACAGAATATGTATTCAGTAACTTTCAGATATATGTAACAACAGAATTGTTATGCAGTAACTTTTAACAATGCAAACGGGAGCGAGATCTCTTATTAAAATACAATAAATGACACTTGTGAAACAGATGTAATTAGAGAAAAAAGTCCTGTTACCCTTTATAGTTTAGGTAGATAAAGGTCTCGGTCACATTTGAGTAAAATAATCCTGTTTCTATAATTGTCATAGGATCTTTTTTTTTAAAGATATTTTATTTTCACGGACCCCTTGCAATTACACCACGGACCACTAGGGGTCCGCGGACCCCCGGTTGAGAAACACTGCTTTAGTCGACTGGTCAACGTAAGTCGCGCGTGGTGAGGGAGACCCGGCTTGGCGTCCCGGCTGCCCCCTGAATTCACTGCAACTGGTTTACTGATTCGGATTCTGCTGCTGTCTGGTCTCTGGCACCTGATGCACTGCTCCACATAAGCTGCCTGTTGAACAGACCTGAACAACTCTGATTTGGTTATTTCTTGTACTAAATCTTTTACACACACACACACACACACACACACACACACACACACACACACACACACAGACAAACTGAGTGCGTTCACCAGAGAGACATCTGGACACACCCGTCCCTCACACCTCAGAAAATGTGTGGAATGTCTGCCGGGTCATTTCTGAGCGAAGTGCCGTCTGCTCTGCGGCCTCGGGTGCATACGTGCTGGTTTGTGTGTGACCGCGCTGGCCAGCGGGGGGAGCCACGCCGGTCCGGGATGAGAGAGGATGGCAGGAAGTTTCTGTCGACAAGCGGCCAGATAAATCCAGTCCTCCTGACGTTTCCCCTTCCTGCCTGCGGCCTTCATCCAGGGCGTCAGACCTTCTGTCAGCCTCCGTGTTGTCCGAATGTGGACCTGGACTTGGACCTGGACCTGCGGGGCTGTGGCTCTCTGAGTCACTCCCGTCCTGCAGAATTCCGTTTTCTCTAATCTGGCAACAAGGCTGTGTGTCTGCACACCGCAGCTGAGACAGACAGATTTAGTGGCCATTTTGGAATCTGGAAATGGGTGTGTGTGTGTGTGTGTGTGTGTGTGTGTGTGTTCTTAGCTAGTTCTGCGAGGACCAATTTGAGTTTTTAACCATCTGAGTGAGGACACTGAGGACTTTTTGACTGGTCCTCGCTTCCTATTTTAGGATCAGAATTTGGGTTAGACACGTAGGTCTGATGGTTAAGGTTAGGCTAGGGGTAGCTAGAGAGTTGGGTTTAGGATTTAGTCGTCATTTCAGATTCTCAATACGTGTCAGTGTGTGTGTGTGTTGTGTGTAGCAACCTAAGTGTAAGGGCTATACATACTACATACATACATTCATATAAATAAATAAATAAATAAATAAACATCTCTCTCTCTCCTTCTGTCTGTGTTTCTCTTTAGACGATGTCTTTGCTGAACTCGAGGACCCGGCGTGGATGGCCAGACTCTCCCTCCCTCTCTCCGCTGATTACCATGACAACGTGTTTGTCCCCGACGGGCTGCCGCCCCCTGTGCCCCGCTCCCCGGGCGCTCAGGACTCCGCCTCCTTCTCCACATTTGGTAAGACACCGGAGAAGGACGGCCCGCTGGGTGGCACGCTGCTGTCTGAGGTCAGCACACTCTTCGAGATGCTGATGACGCAGAAGGCCGACGCCCAGCCCAGACCCTCCCCCGATGTCCTCTACAGACTCTCCGCTGCGTACCGACGCTCGCTCGACCCGGACGGGGCCGGCACCGTGGCCGGAGGAGCCAGCACACCAAGGAACTCTGGGAACGCTGAGCAGAGATCCCCTCTGGTTCCACTCGCAGGCCATTACCACTAGATTTTATACATCACTTCCATTGCTTGTCATAGTTTTTAAAGGGTAATTCTGTTTTGTTTTTTTGTTTTTTTTTTACAATCTGGGTGTTATTTTTTGAAGTTTTTGCCATCATGCATATTGGGTGTGATATGATTTTACTCACTGGCTTCATTTTGTAGAGTTTATACACGGGGCCACCGCTGGACTCAGCATTACAATGGTGTCTTATGGGGCAAACGAACACGAGCATCAGACAACTTTCAACACGTTAATTTAACCCAATTATCCAAAAAATCACGTATTTGGAAGTGAAAATTGGATTGAATGATTTCATAGGCTTCCGCTGATGTACCAAGAAAATAAATAAAAGCACTGCAAAAAAATAAAATAAAATAGAAAACACTAGTTAAATTAAATTTACTTATTTACAGAGCAGCAGCTTCTGTGGGAGCTGGGCCTTTTCAGCTTCCTGAGGAGGAAGAGTGTTGGGCCTTTTTGATGAGGTGTCAAGTGTTGGAGGACCATGTCAGCTGTTTTGACACAGTGACTCCAAGAAACTTAAGGTTTTGGCCATGTCAGCCGTTTTGACACAGTGACTCGAAGAAACTTTGGGGTTTCTACGCTTTCCACTGCTTCTCCATGTATGTGGAGGGAGAGGTGAATTCTCTCCTTTGTTCTTCTGAAGTCAATGACCATCTCCTTTGTCTTCGAGGTGTTAAGGACCGGGTTGTTTTCCTTACACTACTCAACCAGATGTCCCACCTCAAGCCTGTAGACTGTCTCCTAATTGTCTGAAATCAGGCCCACTATTGTGGTGTCGTCCGCAAATTTAATTATGGAGTTGGAGGTGTGGACGGGGGTGCAATCGTGGGTGAAGAGTGCGAAGAGCATCGGGCTCAGCACACAGCTCTGGGGCTCCTGTGTTTAGGATGAGGGTGGAGGAGGTGTGTTTACCAATCCTGACTTGCTGTGGTCAGTCTGTGAGGAAGTTCATGACCCACGAGCACAGTGAGGAACCAAGGCCCAGGTTGTTCAGTTTGCTGACCAGTTTGTGGGGGATGACAGTGTTAAATATGGAGCTGAAGTCCACAAATAGCATCCTCACATAATTGTTGGGTTCCTGTAAGTGCGTCAGAGCAGTGTTGAGAGCTGTTGTGATAGTGTCCTCTGTGGAGTAGTTTGTCCAGTAGGCAAACTGGTGCTTGCCCAGATCAAGTGGATGATGGTTCTGATGTGTGAAAGCACCAGTTTCTCGAAGCGCTTCATGACTATGGGTGCTAGCGCCACCGGGTGGTAGTCATTCAGACATGTCATAGATGGTTTTTTGGGCACTGGGATGTTGGTGGAGGGTTTAAGGCATGTTGGAACAGCAGTTTTGTTGTAATGAGATTAGTAATGATTAATAAACACTGTTTACTAATAATTAGTAAACAGCTCTGTAAGCTAATTGGCACATGCCTGTAGTACCCGGCTGGCCACTCCATCTGGGCCAGCCGCCTTGCTTGCATCGAGCTTCCTCAGGGTGGTCCTCACCTGGTGGTGCTGTAAAACCAGTGTCGACTCCCCAGCACGTAGGTTGATGAGTGGAGCAGACCCTCTTTGAGTGTCAAAACAGATAAAGAACCGGTTCAGGACATCAGGCAGTTTGGTGTCGTCAGTGCCTTGATTCTGTTCCACATGCTGCGGGGGTTGTTATTGTCAAATTGATCCTCGATGCGCTGTTTGTATTTGCGTTTTGCATCCCTGATGCCTGTCTTGGGTTTCCCCTGTGCTTCACTGTAGGCTTATTTTGTTACCTGACCTGAAAGCTGCATGCCGCTCCTTGAGTGATGCCTTTACATTGCCGTTTATATTCATGGCTTTTGGTTAGGAATCACCTTTATTGTCTTTTGTGTTAATACATTTTCTATGCAAAGGTTTACATATCCTAGGACTGATCCAGCATATTCCTTGAGGAGTTTTCCGTCTGCAAACAAATCCCCGTCAGTGTTAGCAAAGCAGTCTTGCAGCATTGAGGCGGCTTCCTCAGACCACACTTGCACTGTCCTGATAGCTGGTTTTGTTCTGCAGATCCTTGGTTTGTAAGCTGTGGGGTCAGAGTTAGGTAAATACGGTCTGGTCCAGGGTGTCTCCTCGCCTGCTGCCCAGTGACTGCCGGGACAGGCTCCAGCATCCCCGCGACCTTGAGAGCAGGATAAGCGGCTTGGATAATGGATGGATGGGTGTTTTAGATGTGAAGATGGGGTTGCTTTAAATGCTCCAGGGATGTTCGCGTAGACTTGGTCCAGAACATTGTGCTCTCTTGTTGGGAAATTCACATTTTCAGGAAAATTGCGCATGACCTGTTTGAGAGCCGCGTGATTGAAGTCCCCTGCTACAGTGATCACGGCGTCTGGGGGCGCCATGAGTTGTTTTGTTAATGCCGCCGTGTAGCTTCTCTGCTGCTAACGTAGCCTTAGCTTGTGGGGGCTGTATACTGCCATGATTGTTATTGTCATGAATTCCCCCGGGAAAAGGACGGTGTGCACCTTACTGTTAGGAGCTCCAAGTCTGGGCAGCAGTGTTTATCCGCCATGTCGGTGGCTGTGCACCAGCTGTTGTTAACACAGACACCCAGTCCTCCTCCTCCTCTGCTCTTCCTGGAGGCCCTCGTCCGGTCCGCTCTGTAGACGGAGCTGCCAGCTAACTCGATAGCAGCGTCTGGAACTTCGTAGCTCAACCGGGTCTCTGTGATGATCGCCACACAGTGAGGCGTAGTTCTCACTCTGATCTCATCCATCTTTTTGGTAAGAGACCTGAAGTTGGCGAGGAACAGGTTCGGTAGCATGTACACCCGGCTCGCCTCCCCGCTTCTGTTTCTGCTCCCTCTGTCGCCTGCGTCGTTTCTCTGGTGGAATGGCGGGTTCATCTCCGGGGTGGGGGTGGGGGGTTGAAAGTTGCATCAATTTCTGATGCAAACTAACTGGGCTCCATCATATGTGTAAAAGGCTACTGCTTTACTGAAAGAAGATGGAGTAACTAAGAGATAAAAAGAAAGAAAAGAGAGAGAGAGAGAGAGAGCCGAGCCGCTGCATCTGTACACGCCGCCATCTTGACAGCCAGTGCTGCCATAATGACAGTAAAAGTTATCACCCAGTAAGTCCAGTATTATTAACGGTCATTCAAAATGCTGAGCTATCATTTAAAATCAAATGGCCGAGTATTTATCTGACTATTGAGAGGATAATTGGGTTGTATTAGACTTGTCGAAACATGTCTGATACTCATATTTCATGGCGCCGTTAGACGCTGTTGTAGAGCTGAGTCCAGTGGTGGCTCTGTGTCCAAAATCTACAAAATGAAGCTGGTGAGTGAAATGATACCCTAACCGATATGTACAATGGCAAAAACTATAAAAATAAGACCCAGGCTGCAAAAAGAGAAAGAAAAGGAATCGCGCTTTAATTTGAGGCCCGTGGGTGACCGAAAATGACGATTATTGTAAATATTGCCAGTACAGATCTGATTTTTGTAGGGCCCTGAATGTATGCACGCATCAGATCATACAACTTTCACCACGCCGGTATCAACTGAATCCCCAACAAGCGAGTGAATTTTTTTCTGGGCGTCGCTGTTTTGAGAAGGTCAAAGTCGAGACCGCAAGCTAGACTCCAGGTCCAGTTCGGCACCATAACCGACTCCGAGCATTCCTTACCTGGACAACAACAAGCCGTCCGGCTGCTGCGGTGAAGGACTGCGGTTAGGCGTTAAAAGCTCTGGTGCCGTCGTCTCTTCGGGGTGGTTGGGTTCAGCCGTCCAGCAGAGAAGGACCGGACGACGGAGGAAACGTTCCTTTGTCTCTCTTTAAGACAAAACAATAACACGGAGCTCTGTTCCCGCTGAGGACTGTAAGACATTCCTCTCACAATGGGCCCAGTCAGCCCCTCCACCCACCCCCGGACAGAGTCTTTGAATTAAGGCTCTGCTGGTGGTCATTATTTGTATTTCCCCAGAAGTGAACCCTCCGCTTCTGCTGTTTAAAGAGCTGGACTCATGACGGACACCCTGACACGAGACATAAACTGTCTTCTGCTCTGACGAAGTGATCTCTGCTTTGAGATCAGATCACATATCGACGTTGCTGTTTGGAGTGTTGATGGAAGTACAGCTATAACAGCTTGGTTGTGTAGAATTTAGGTTATCGGGGGTTTTGGGAAGAAAATGTTTGTTTTTTGTTTTTTGTTTTGCATAATGGACTGACCTAATGTTCACCATTGAGACGATATGTTTTTTTTTAAACTGTGGTAAGTTATTGGTTTTGCTTTCGTTATCCAAAGATGTCGTTTTTTTTGTAAAATTTTTTTGTTTTTTTTGTTGCAACGTATCAAACAAACAGCACTTTGTACATAATCTTTTATACATTTTATGCATACTTCAGCATTTAAAAAAAATGTTAATTTCTCTTTTAAACTTGTATTAAAATGTTTATCAAGACCACAGTTCTCCCCCGTGTGTTCAGGTTGGACGTATGTGAAATGTGATCGCTGGTATGTCCATAAAAATTCTTCACCTTTCTACCCATCTTATCTCTCTCTCTTCCCCCCCCCATCCCTCCACCTCTCTGCCTATCACGGTCATTCCAGGGTCGTCACTGGGACGTTTATACCGTCTGTTCTCAGGGTTCGGCTGTGGCCGTGACCTTTGACCTCCCTGCCCGTAATGCTCGTTGTCTGGGGGCTGAAGTTGGCTTCTACGTTTGCTCTCATTGTGTCGCGCTTGGAGCAAGACCATCAGCCGAACGTCTGGAATGCAAACGTAAGGGACACAGGCCCGGTCTGACTATACATCAGTGGTCCTCAACCGGGTCCTCAGGGACCACCGGTTACTGCCCACTTTCCATACTACCGCCGTAGTTCATTGCAGTCACCTGCTGTACCAGTTATTTACAGTGTGTTCTCAGACCGAGAACAGCAGAAGAAGTTGATTTATAAACCAGCAGGAGCCTGCTGGTAGGATCCGTGGACCAGCACATTAGCCAACGTATCAGTGTCATTTTCTGACACTTTGTGGTAACACAATATTATGTGGTTTACACAAATACAACAAGCAGCTATGACAGCTATGACCCCCCCCCCCCATCCGTCTCTATTCCCCTTTCTCTCACTAGGCCCGCTTCTTATGAGACGCGGTTATGGGTCTCAAGTTTTGTACAACGCCCCGGTGGTGGTGAATACTTTGACAACACTGCCATCTGCTGGCAGAACGCCGTTACACCCAGCAAGGGGGACGATCCAACACGTTGCATGTTGAGCGGGGAAAACTTGGGACATAAGAAAACAAATTTCCCTCAGTGTTACATGCTTCTTCTTCTTCTTCGTCTGTTTTGAACTCTTTATTATTATTAATAATCATAATATTAATATTAATAAACATGTATGCTAGTTTGTTTTTCTGTAAAGCCAGCCTACCAGTGGCCATGTAGGGTCTTTTAAAAGCTTTATCACTGGGGGAAGGTGTATTAGCCAAAATACTGCCCTTGACAGAATTACAGCTGACGTGTCGGCGCCTCATTTCACCTCCTCGTTGCTCTGTTAAAGGTTTGACGTCCAAGCAGAAACAAGACGTTTCACATACGACTTTACACAGACCGGTCGCCTCCTCTTTACGTGTCTATGGACACGCTTCTGCAAATCACTTACACGCGTTCATTGACACGTGTCTCCCAGATGCCGCTAGGGGCGCCCTGTAGCCTACTAGGTGTGTCATGACCATGGTCATGACGCAATAGAATGTCAGAAATATTGAACAAAGATGGCGGAGCGAATGTTCCTGACTGCTCTCTTTGCCAACTTCTCCCAGAAAGTACAGCTGTTTAACCTCTTCAGTGACGTCTGTCACCGCTTTAGAGTGACGTACACGCTCCCAATGTCCCTTTTGATGACACTTGTTGCACTTCCTGTTCATTGCAGGACACTTCCGCTCATCGGTGTGCCGCGTCTCGCCGCCCCTCCCGCATTCATCTACTTTGTTGGTTGCAGGACTGCTGCCGCCATGACGCTGTCCGCCCTTTTTCTTGCGCCCCCCAGTGGCCAGAAGACGGGATTGCGGCCCCAGTGGCAACTAATACGTGTCCATATACACGTATTTCGCTCTCGCAAAAACGTGTCCTCTGACACGTGCGTATTGTGACGTAGTGTTGTTATTCACGGGGTGTTTCTCGACTTGACGTCCATCCAGTAACACTGCGGTGACGTGTGAAAAACACCATGACAACCAGGGCGGCCACAATATGATGGGCGTGGCCGGCCGGCCGGCGGTGTTGGACCAGTCCAATGCCGTTACATACGCCCACCGAGTGGGGGCGTAGTCGGTCTGACGGGGGGGGGGGGGTTAACTTTACGGAACGCCAACTTCATACCTGAAACACGTGTTAATGAGCTACACAGCAGAGTGGTGACGAGGTACACGTTTGACTGCGTATAGCTGAGTTCAGACCGGGTTACGTTCACATGATAATAAACTTTATTTATTTACCCCCCCCCCCAATTGAGTTTGGCCAATTACCCCACTCTTCCGAGCCATCCCGGTCGCTGCTCCACCCCCTCTGCCGATCCGGGGAGAGCTGCAGACTACCACATGCCTCCTCCCATACATGTGGAGTCGCCAGCCGCTTCTTTTCACCGGACAGTGAGGAGTTTCGCCAGGGGGACGTGGCGCGTGGGAAGATCACGCGATTCCCCCCAGTTCCCCCTCCCCCCCTGAACAGGCGCCCCGACCGTCCGGAGGAGGCGCTAGTGCAGCGACCGGGACACATACTCACATCCGGCTTCCCACCCGCAGACACGGCCCGTTATGTCTGTAGGGACGCCCGACCAAGCCGGAGGTAACACGGGGATTCGAACCGGCGACCCCCGTGTTGGTCCCCCTGGTGAAAGTCCTCACTGTCAGGTGAAAAGAAGCGGTTGGCGACTCCACATGTAATTGGCCAATCAATTGAGGAGAAACAAGGGGGGAAATCCACAAAAAAAAAAAAAAACGAAAGAAAAAATTAAACTGGAGGTTGTGGTGACCCACATCTATATATCGAGAGACATTCACCTAAGAGGACGGTGTACCTTTAAGGGAAGAGGCGAGGGGTCAGATAATGCACTTCCGCTTCCGGTTCACAGTCAGTTCGGTGTCGTTGTCAGATGTATGACGTGCTAAGTTGGAGCGAGTAAACTACCTCGACTACGTCTACTCTCACGTCTCATGTCTCACAAGGTAAACTACGGGACGAGAGAAAACTTGTTTTTTTTGGTTAATTTAAAAAAGTTTGTTAATTTACAAAAGAGAATATACAAAAACGAAACTCGTAGGAAACACGTAACCAGACTGAATTCGCTACACTGGTGCCAGAGGTGGGACCGTGAGGCCACCGGAAGCACGTGCGCCCAGAGGCGCGAGGGAGGTGACGTGCTGATGCGTATTGGAGAGGCCCAAAGAATGGCTGATGTGTACCCAGGTGTTCTGGATCGTCGGTCGTTTTTCTCCACCCCCTTCTACCAAGCCCAGTGGGAGCTGGAAGGTGATCAATACCCAGCTTTGGACGTTGTTGTGTTGTGGCATGAGAGGCGGAAGCGTCATTGGCAGCCAGCAAGCGCTGACACGCCTTATCACGCCACCGTCCGCCAGCGCCACCTGGAGTGGAATGGTAAGAAGGCCCAGACTCGGCCATAAACTGGCAATATTCCTGTGGCCAAAATTCAACCGGTTGCTTTTGTTCTGTGCCACCGAGAGAGATGCCATCCTGCAAGATGCACAGAGTTGGATTGCAAGCTATCAAAACCCCGACTGAGGAGCCAGCAAGCCCTTTTGCCTTAATTGACAATTAGTCGCCTTTAAATTGAGCACTTCACAACCTGGACTGCATGGCGGGCCAGTTTCTGTCTCCATGAATTTACCAAGCACTGTTCTGCTGACGACCTTATAGATCAGTGGTTCTCAACCTTTTTGGGGTCCTGGACCCCCTGCGTGTTTTTGATCTACCCTGAGGACCCCTCCACCTGATCTTGGGGGAGGGGGGTTGCAATTTGTAGAAACAGTAGAAACTGCATTTTAAATTGCATTATAGCATTTATTCACTCTTTGGGGCAAAAATAAGAGCTTTCAGTTGTAACTTAGATATAGTTAACAAAACAGAATATGTATTCAGTAACTTTCAGATATATGTAAGAAAACAGAATATGTATTCAGTAACTTTCAGATATATGTAACTAAACAGAATATGTATTCAGTAACTTTCAGATATATGTAACAACAGAATTTTTATGCAGTAACCTTTAACAATGCAAACGGGAGCGAGATCTCTTATTAAAATACAATAAATGACACTTGTGAAACAGATGTAATTAGAGAAAAAAGTCCTGTTACCCTTTATAGTTTAGGTAGATAAAGGTCTCAGTCACATTTGAGTAAAATAATCCTATTTCTATAAACGTCATAGGATCTTTTTTTTAAAGATATTTTATTTTCACGGACCCCTTGCAATTACACCACGGACCACTAGGGGTCCGCGGACCCCCGGTTGAGAAACACTGTTATAGAGTATAGATTATTGATTATTGCAGCTGTTCTATTCTCTCTCTCTCACGTCTTTCCTCTCTCTCTCTCTGAATGATGTCCGCTCCTTTATTTTCTCCTGTGTATGTGACTGGCGTGCCCGTGTAGTCTGTCCTCCTGGCCGGGTCTCCATGGTGATAGCGGTCGCCACCTGAATGCTGCTTGGCATCCTCCTCATCGCAGTCCTTATATAAATCCATATAGCTTTGTTACAATGAAACCACCTCGCATCGCTAAACTATGACTTCTGAGAAGCTGGGGCGAGGTGTTCAGCTACAGCACCACCACCATCACCGTCCACTTTATCTACACCCATGTTTTTCATCCTTGTTTGGCATTTATCCAGGCCAGTAGTGGTAGGAGGCCACAGGGGGAAGACACGCATGTGGCTGGATTCACACCGTGATGAACGTAGCCACTGGACGTCACTGACTGGTTTGCGGGCTAACGTTTCGAAGCCTCGAATTTGGCCTTCTCTCGTCGCCATCTTGAGTCGTTGAAACCGGATGTGACCATATCTGGACGAGAGGGTGGCGCTGGAGAGGAGAGCGCTATGCTGAGGTATTTTCGCGCGCTCATTTTGAGTCGCCGCTACGGAATCGCCCTTTGTTCACGTGACGTCTACACAAGGTTAAAGTTCACAGTCACCGTGTGATTGGATAAGACCGGCTGCCATCTTTTTAAAACGTGATAGTACGGTAAAGGTTTACTTACTTTATTTTTTAAGAATGTAAAGATTTAAAAATATCTAACATTAGGGGGCCCATCGCCTCACTGAACGAGGGTGCTAATTATTGCCTCGCTCCTTGACGCCAGTTGCACGTGGAGTAAACCTTTCCATACTTTGAAGTTTAGGGAGAATCGATGACGCGGGTTAAGTGTCCCGGGGGTATCTCCCAGATTCCCGACGTTTGGATATGGACATTTCCATGCTTTGGGACCCAGAGGGAGTTAACGCCAAGGTTGCAGAGAAGACCTGACCTCTCCAGCATCGTTTGGCTGCTCAGAGTAAGACACTCTCATCCTGTCATGGAGGGTGCAGGCCGCCGCGCCATTTTGTGCACGCTGCTGTGTCGGCGTTTGAGGATCGATAGCTCAAGTTCAGGTTGTGTATTTTGCTTCTGATAAACTCCGTGTATGTGGTATCTGGTATTTGCATGTGGGCAGTATGGTATTGTAACGTGCATGGATAAGAAGACCCGCTGGCCGCTGGCTAGCGGGTCTGACCCTTTAGTCTAGCGGTTAGCGATGTCTCCTGCGGTGCGGGCGGTGCGGGTTCGCTTCCCGGCCGCGGCACTTCCTGTGGTTGCGTTGTCCCCCGAATTCGCTGGTTCTCAACCTTTTTGGGATCCTGGACCCCCTGCGTATTTGTGATCTACACTGAGGACCCCTCCACCTGATCTTGGGGGAGGGGGGTTGCAATTTGATAGAAACAGTAGAAACTGCATTTTAAATTGCATTATAGCATTTATTCACTCTTTGGGGCAAAAATAAGAGCTTTCAGTTGTAACTTAGATATAGTTAACAAAACAGAATTCTTATGCAGTAACTTTCAGATATATGTAACAAAACAGAATATGTATTCAGTAACTTTCAGATATATGTAACAAAACAGAATATGTATTCAGTAACTTTCAGATATATGTAACAAAACAGAATGTGTATTCAGTAACTTTCAGATATATGTAACAACAGAATTTTTATGCAGTAACTTTTAACAATGCAAACGGGAGCGAGATCTCTTATTAAAATACAATAAATTACACTTGTGAAACAGATGTAATTAGAGAAAAAAGTCCTGTTACCCTTTATAGTTTAGGTAGATAAAGGTCTCAGTCACATTTGAGTAAAATAATCCTATTTCTATAAATGTCATAGGATCTTTTTTTTTAAAGATATTTTATTTTCACGGACCCCTTGCAATTACACCACGGACCACTAGGGGTCCGCGGACCCCCGGTTGAGAAACACTGCGCTAGAGTATGCTGGAGGCAGTTACCCGGTGTGTGTGTATGTGGGGTTTTTGGTTGATGTCTTGGAGCCTTCTTATGTGGATTAAATGCTAATTCTGGTGCCTACTTTCTAATGTATTCTGTCCTGCTGAGGCCTTGGTCCCACCGTCCTGACGCCAGGCTGCTGGATCTGTCGGGTGCGGGTGTGCCTGTGTGACGGAATCCGAGCTTGATTAATGTTCATTCTGCTCATTTTCAAGATGGACCGGCAAGTCTTGCTTTTGGCTTCGGGGAGTTTGTTTTTTCTCTCGTCACTAAGTGGTCTCGTAGGGATTGTGTCGTTTGCCTCCCCCTGAGTGCGCCTTTTCAAAGGCATCTTATTGGTTCCAGATGGGGCCTTGTTATTTCCGCATTGTGCAGGTGTGAGTTCGCAGTGTGCAAGCGAGAGTGATCACCCCGCTATGCGAGGCTGCGTTCACCTTAGCACAGCTTATACTGTCAGGAATTGCATATTTGCTGAAAGGATGCGAGGCGCTGTTTGCCGTATTGTGCTGGACAGTGGTGGTGTATTTCAGAATGTGGCTGTGCAGGCTGGTGCTGTGGCGCTGTGGAGGCGATGGCCTTCTTTTCAGATGTATTCTGGGAAATTACTCGGCTGAGGACTTTAGAAGCCCTCTTGTGGGTACAGGCACTAGTCCAATTCAGTCCCTACAACATTTGGAAACGTGGTTTGATCTCTGGTCCAGACTTTTAGCCTCAGAAACTTTTTTTTTAACGTTTAAATCAATATTTGAAGCATGAGGACCAAAAGACGAGCTTCATTTGACCTGGTTGGGGGCCAGAGTGATGAGACACTAGATAGACTGGGAGAGTGCTCTGAATGAAAGACTACTTCTCTTGACACCGGAGCCCTAATTTACTTGGAGTTTCCAACCTTTTCAATGATCCGAGATGGGAACCACTGCTTCAAGAGCTCCCAAGTATCAAGTTATCTTCTTCCATTGTATCTGGAGGCTAAAGATGGAACTTGCAGCTGAGCTTCAACTGCATCCCAAAACACACCGACACCTGCTGTTCAGCTTTGAACCACATTCAGTGGCCGTTTTATCAGGTACATCTGCCTAGTGTGAGGTCAGACCCCCTTTTGCCTCCAGAATAGCCTGGATTCTTTAAAACACGGATTCGAACAAGGTGCTGGAAATGCTCCACAGGGATCTTGGGCCATGTTGATAGCGTCACATGGTTCCAGGATTTCTGATTCTGATACTTTGGCCAAACATTTGTTTTAGGCGACACAGTGGTGCAGTGGTTGGCGCGGGCGCCTCACAGCAAGAAGGTCCTGGGTTCGAGCCTCGGGGTAGTCCAACCTTGGTGGGTCGTCCCGGGTCGTCCTCTGTGTGGAGTTTGCATGTTCTCCCCGTGTCTGCGTGGGTTTCCTCCGGGGGCTCCGGTTTCCTCCCACAGTCCAAAGACATGTAGGTCAGGTGACTCAGCCGTACTACGTTGTCCCTAGGTATGAATGTGTGTGTGTGTGATGGCCTGGTGGCGGCCTGTCCAGGGTGTCTCCCCGCCTGCCACCCGGTGACTGCTGGGATAGGCTCCAGCATCCCGCGACCCTGAGAGCAGGATAAGCGGTTCAGATAATGGATGGATTTATGTTTCAGGTGGCACGGTGGCGCAGTGGTCTTGGATTCAAGCCCTGGGGTACTCCATTCTTGGGGGTCGTCCAGGTCGTCCTCTGTGTGGAGTTTGCGTGTTCTCCCCGTGTCTGCGTGGGTTTCCTCCGGGGGATCCGGTTTCCTCCCACAGTCCAAAGACATGGAGGTCAGGTGACTCAGCCGTACTACATTGTCCCTAGGTGTGAATGTGTATTTGTGTGTTTGTGTGGGCCCTGTTATGGCCTGGCAGCCTGTCCAGGGCGTCTCCCCGCCTGCCACCCAGTGACTTCTGGGATAGGCTCCAGCATCCCCACGACCCTGAGAGCAGGGTAAGAGGTTTGGATAATGGACGGACGGATGGATTTATGTTTCCAACCTCCTGTTCCACCTCATCCCAAAGGAGCTCTACTGGGTTGAGGTCTCGGGACTGTTAAGTTCAAACCAAAATCCACTGTCATGTTCCTGAAACCATGTCGAAATGATGAGGGCTTTGCGACATGGCACAACGTCCCTGTGGAAGTATCCACTGGAAAAAGAGAATATTCACTCAGCCACTACACTTAAAGCCACTTTATTTTGTCATTGTAGGTTACAAAGAAATGTGTCCTCTGCATTTAACCCTTCCTATTGGACAGGAGCAGTGGGCCGCTGCAGCGCCCGGGGACCAACTCCAGCTCTTCTTTCCACTGCCTTGCTCAGGGGCACAGACAGGAGCATCAACCCTAACACGCATGTCTTTTTGATGGTTGGGGGGGGGGACACCGGAGCACACCCACGCAGACACGAGGGGAACACGCAAACTCCACACAGAAAGGGCCTGGGGTTCGAACCCACGACCTTCCTGCTGTGAGGCAACAGCGCTAGCCACTGGGCCGCCGTGCCGCCCCCCGTCGTTTCCTCGGCTGTTTCAGATGAACTGCCGTGACGAGTCATCGACGCACCAGGTCCCTGAACACCCGTTCAGAGGGACCCGTGTCGCGAGGTTCGTGCGTCTAAGCCCACATCTTTCCCAAACGCCGCCAAAGACTGAGGGAGCATCGACGTTTCAGTAGAGTGCATAGATTTTTAGTGAGGACATACATTTAAAGTAATTAACACTTCTTTACAGGCAGCTCCGGTTTATGTTACCCGCAAAGGTCTCCAGAGGAGGTGTTCAAGTATTCTGCGTCCAGCAGAAGTTCTGAGTTACCGTCAAGGATCCGTTCCAGTCGGCGCTGTTGTCTAAAAGGCCCTAATTTGGAAATGGAGATTGGCATTGTGTACGTGTGTGTGAGCGTATGTGTGTGTGTGGTTTTTTTAGCTGGATGAGCAATAAGGCTAGATAATGAGTTTTCATTATATTTACGATTTTGTAGCTGGGGGTGTGGGGGTAGTAGGGGCTGATGTGGCGTCGGGGGGGGAGGGGTAGGGAAGGAAACGCTCCTGACTGGAAATAATGAAAGAATACAAGCCTCCGTCTCTGAGGTGATGCTTCAGTAATTAGCGGTGACACGGTATCAAGAGAATTCCGTCTCGGGTTTGAAGTCGAGCGCATGAATAAAATATCCTGTGATTTTTACTTTTCTGCAAAAAAGAAGAAGGGGAGTAAAAGACCTAAAAAAAATAAAATAAAATAAAATAAATGGCGTCGTTTCCAACTTCTCAGGCCTGCAGAAGTCGGTGCTCTGCCCCCCGGAGCACAGAGACGAAACGTGGTTAATTGCAGAAACCATTAGTGATCTTTCATTTCTTCCTGATGACAGATGTACATGTAGCGCCTCCAGCCATTAAGTGCTCCTTCTGTCTTTGTGTTCCTTACCTGCCAGTTGTCAGATTGATGAGGAATTAAACAGCCGAGGCTTACCGGAGAGGGGAGGGGAGGGGAGGGGAGGGGAGCTGGGATGAGATGAGAGCTTCATATCCTCTCTGAAGTGACTGAAACAGGAAATGGGTTTTTCAGGCTCTGCGTACTCATCTGAGCTCGTAAAGCACAACTGTCTGTTTTGTTTCTGGCAGAACCTGCAGGAAAGGGGACATATAGTACCACAGTACACACTGGTACACAGTACACAGACAACAGTACCTCTAACAGTACTAACATAGTACCACAGTACACACTGGTACACAGTATACGGACAACAGTACCTCTAACAGACTAACATAGTACCACAGTACACACTGGTACACAGTACACGGACAACAGTACCGCTAACAGTACTAACGTAGTACCACAGTACACACTGGTACACGGACAACAGTACCGCTAACAGTACTAACATAGTACCACAGTACACACTGATACACAGTACATGGACAACAGTACCTCTAACAATACTAACATAGTACCACAGTACGCACTGGTACACAGTACACACTGGTACACAGTACACGGACAACAGTACCTCTAACAGTACTAACATAGTACCACAGTACACACTGGTACACAGTACACACTGGTACACAGTACACGGACAACAGTACCGCTAACAGTACTAACATAGTACCACAGTACACACTGGTACACAGTACACGGACAACAGTACCGCTAACAGTACTAACATAGTACCACATTACATACTGGTACACAGTACACAGACAACAGTACCTCTAACAGACTAACATAGTACCACAGTACACACTGGTACACGGTATACGGACAACAGTACCTCTAACAGTACTAACATAGTACCACAGTACACACTGGTACACAGTACACGCACAACAGTACCGCTAACAGTACTAACATAGTACCACAGTACACACTGATACACAGTACATGGACACCAGTACCGCTAACAGTACTAACATAGTACACACTGGTACACAGTACACGGACAACA
>JAJHIY020000341.1:32500-34621 GCA_022114975.2 Lampris megalopsis
GTACGGTGGGATCTTGTATCAGATGAGTACATTCTTTTGTATCTCGAGATACAAAGACACAATAAGATAATAAAAGCGGCACAAGGCTACATTGTACATACTAGACAGAGAGCAGTGTTGCAAGTGTGCAAACTACACCTTGGCATTTCGGGGGAGCTCACTTTTTGGGGTGGGGGGGGTGCTTGCTTGCACGTGCCTCAAAGAAAGGGCTGACTGGGACTCTTGTTGCAAAGAAGCATTTATAGCTGCAGGCATGTAGGCCTACTTTCTGTCTTCTTCTTCTTCTCTCGGTTTACTGGCGGATCCCTTTATGTCATCCATCCAGCCATTAGCCAAGCCGCTTATCCCAGTAGGGGTCGCGGGGATGCTGGAGCCTATCCCAGCAGTCACTGGGCGGCAGGCGGGGAGACGCCCTGGACAGGCCGCCAGGCCATCACAGCACATCTGGTCTGGAGGGAATGTGAGGGTAGGTCACCTGCGTTGTATGCTGTGACGGCGGGGGCGCCATCTTGGCAGGAATGCGAAAAATGTAAACAAGAGCCTTCACAAAGCAGTGTATGAGCGGCCTGTTCATTGAAAACACTCAAATTTATTTTGACTCGTGTTATGCGGCCCGGCTTTCCTTCCATATCGTCTGGATGAGGAGAACCGCGAATTCAACGACAGCAAGATAATATAACACGATCAGTTAACGGCCACGTCAAACCTCCACACGGGTATCAAACCCCCAACACCACGGTGCGCTACGATACGGCCAACTAAAGCATCGTCATCGGCCTCTTCCTCTTTCCGGCGCCGCGTCCCCCTCCCCGGTGAAACTCCTCACTGTCAGGTGACAAGAAGCGGCTGGCGACTCCGCACGTACGGGAGGAGGCGTGCGGTAGTCTGCAGCACCTCCCTGGGTCGGCAGAGGGGGGTGGAGCAGCGACCGGAACAGGCTCAGAAGAAAACGTGGAGAAGACTTAAAACCCCAGAAACACGGGAGCATTTCTATAGACAACCCTCTCAGCTCTCCTCGGGGTGGGTGGGGGTGGGTGGGGGTGGGAGTTGCCGCGCGTGTCCCGGGGTCCTTGGTTTCTAAACGTTTACCAGCAGGTATGCAGGAATCCCCCCCCCCCCCGGCGGAGCGCCGGGCGGATCGATTTGGAAGCCACACCTGCTCCATTGAGCGGTGTCAGTGGCCCCAATTCATCTGCATAAAGACGGTCTGCCGGGGCTGCAAGGCGCCGGATCGCCTCGGCTCACTTACACATGCAGCGGAGGAGGCCTCCTCCGTCTCCGCTCTCCGCCGACTGCCCCGCTGGAAAAAAAACAGGCCTGCATGAATCTGAAACCAAGGTCTTTTCTCGTCACATCTGACCTGTCTAATAAGGGAGGCTCGCTGGTGGAATGTGCAGTGGAAAAGGGGGAGGGGAGGGGGGGGGGGGAGGAAAACGGCCAAGCCGATCACGAAGCGGGGGAAATTCAAGTCCCACGCGCCTCTTCTGTGTGCACCGAACTCCCCCATGTGTGGGTGGGTGTGTGTGTGGGTGGGTGGGGGGGGATGGGGGGGGGGTGCAGTTGTGAGGCGTTTGCTAATTAACGGGGCGTCTGCAGCTGGCGATGCCGTTTGCCTGCGATGGTCGACGAGATTTGGACTTTTTGAGATTTCCCCCGCGGAGCGCCTGCAGCCGCTTGTCAGGTGCGGTCGATTCGGCGGATTCCGGCGGGTGCGGCGCGGAAACCGGCACGCCGAGGGTTTTGACCCGCAGCACTTTCTAATTGGGGCCCACGCCCCATCCGCCGCCGTCTCCAGCCAAACCGTTTCCCACACCTGATTCTTGCTCTCTTTCTGGGTTTGCCGCCGAGCGTCTCTTGGCCTTGTCGACTCCAGACGGGATTTCTTTAAGAGTCGTCTTTGCTCGGGACTGTGGCCATCATTAATGAGATCCGGCTTTTCTGGACTGTGAAGTTCCTGTGTTGGCTTATCCCCGCCGGCTATCTGATGCTGATGCGTCGCTGTCAGACACAGACCAGCAGACCAGCGGAAACTCATCTTCTTAATCCAACGTATCCTGCGGCGGAGGAGGGGGTCCTTAAACGTGTGACAGGCGGGATGCTGACGAACATCGTCGTGTCGTG
>JAJHIY020000493.1:2500-10000 GCA_022114975.2 Lampris megalopsis
TGCCTCACTTTATGGCAGGCAGCAACTTAGACTGCTGCTAACTTACACTCGCTGTGCCTCACTTTATGGCAGGCAGCAACTTAGACTGCTGCTAACTTACACTCACTGTCCCTCACTTTATGGCAGGCAGCAACTTAGACTGCTGCTAACTTACACTCACTGTGTCTCACTTTATGGCAGGCAGCAACATAGACTGCTGCTAACTTACACTCACTGTGCCTCACTTTATGGCAGGCAGCAACTTAGACTGCTGCTAACTTACACGCACTGTGCCTCACTTTATGGCAGGCAGCAACATAGCCTGCTATGGTGGACTGTCCATTTAGAGCCAGGTAGCACTGGATTGTGCTCTTGTGTGTGTTTTTTTTGTGTGTTTGTCAGTGTGCGATGTAGTTTTGTTGTAACTGTTTGGTCATGTGATCGGGTCTGACTGGTGTTGTGTTCCTGAGGTGTGTTAATAGAGCAAGTTTGTGCTCTCAGCCTCAGGACCAATTGGGTAAGGGGGTTGCTATTACTATTCAGCTCTTGGCATTGCAGGGCTTGGTGATGATACGAGAGGGGGTCACTTAGTTTTAGATGTGTCCAAAAGTTAGATGCTCTTTTTTTGTAATTTTTAGTGTTAGCGGGTATTGGCCTAATTCTGCCCTGCATGCACTCTTTGTAGCCGTCCTCTGGCCATGTAGGAGGATCTTACAGAACTCTGCATGCAGGGTCTCAATGGGGTGTTTATCCCATTGAGTGAAGTCTTGTAAGTGGACCCCACACCTCACTGCCATACAGTGCAACTGCTTCATAACACACTCAATTCGTTTTAACCAAATCCTAACCGGTGTTTCTGTTTGTATATTTTTTTTACGGCGTAGAAAGCCCGGCGTGTGTTCCCTCTCATCTCATGAACCGCTTCGTTAAAATGTCCAGTTGATCTTAGTTTTAATCCTAGATAGGTGTGGCGTGCGCGGTACTCCACATGTTTTGTACCAGTTGAGAATTTGGGTAGAACGTCCCGAGATCTGGGTCGTTTTTGGAATATAATTATTTTGGTCTTTTTGGGTTTTACTGTCAGGGCCCCGGTCTGGCAGTAATGTTCTAGCACATCCAAGCTCTGCTGTAGGCCATCTGCTGTGGGGGACAGCAGAACCAGGTCATCTGCACAGAGTAGGCATTTCACCTCCTATCTCTCTCTCTATCATATATTTCTGTCTATATCATCTCTCTATCAGTCTTTATCACTCTATCGTCTATCTCTCTCGATCTCTATCAGTCTGTCTGCCTCTCTCTATCATCTGTTTCTCTATCAGCCTCTATTGTTCTGTCATCCATCTCTCCTTTCTCTATCGCTCTATCTCTCTCTATCAGTGGCTCTATCTCTCTCTATCAGTGGCTCTATCTCTCTCTATCAGTCTCTATCTTGTCTCTCTCTCGCTCCATACATCTCGCTCTTTGTCTCTCTGATTTGTTTTGCGGGTCAACCTCGGTTCATATGATTCCCAGTGTGCTAACCGCACACAGTTGCATAGCCTCAGAACAGAAACCAGACGAACAGACATGGTACTGTTCAGCCGGGAGATCAGAGAGAGTGCAGCTAAATCAAATGCACCCTGGACAAGCTGACTACATCTGTAGACACAGGCTTAGCTAGATAGATGGATAGATAGATGGATAGATAGATAGATAGATAGATAGATAGATAGATAGATAGATAGATAGATAGATAGATAGATAGATAGATAGATGTCGGTGGGGACCCACCAACTTTTACAGGTGTGACAGTTACTCGGGCGCCATCTTGGAAACAGTGCTGTTCACCACCAGGTCTAGACCCCTATGTTTTCAACGGCGAGTCCTTTATATCTCAAGCTCTGAGACCCATGTTATCGTTTGTAGTTCATATTTAGTAACGCTGGAAAGCTGTAGTCAACATGGAGTGTCACGGTTCGTTCCGAAGGACGCCGTTTTCACAGAAAAGGGGTCTTTTTCCCCACTTTACTGATGCTTGTACATGCGAGCCATCCACCGGAATCATGTGATCTGTGGCAAAGAAGCTGAGCGCTACGGCTGCATGAATCCGTAGGCTAGCCATACAGAGGGGGGGCGCGAAGCACTCTCGAGGGGCCCCTCTGATAGTCATGCTAGACCTCACACCTGTGAAATAGCTGACGCATCCTGTCTGTAAATATAAATGGCCACTTATCGAGCCGAGCCAACCTACATGTCTAAGAAAACATAGAGTGAAGCCGCTTTGTTAGACGAGCCTGATCCGAAGAAGAAGAACAACAACAACAACAAAACGGGTCGCTGGTGGTGTTCAAATGTTTCATACCGAGGACGGCACGCGGCGCTCTGCGGGCGTCCACGGGCGAACGGTTCAACACCAAACCGTTGGCGTGGAACTACCACACCTTCATAGTATTGACCACTCGCCCCAAAAAGAAAGCCCAAAACGTCATAAGGACCCCAGCCCGCTGTCCTGTTCTCGCTCCTTCCGTCGAAAAACTTCTCTGTATCGTGTATATAATGTATGAATTCATGTGCACATGTGTAGATCTTTGGTGTTTGGGTTTGCTTTTTGGATGGCGTGTCCTTTGTCCTTGTGTCCCTTGTGTTGAGGAAGGGAGGCCCAGAGCACAAGAGTGTAATTGCATTTAAAATACATTAAGACGGCAACTGAAAGCTCTTATTTTTGCCCCAAAGAGTGAATAAATGCTATAATGCAATTTAAAATGCAGTTTCTACTGTTTCTATCAAATTGCAACCCCCCTCCCCCAAGATCAGGTGGAGGGGTCCTCAGGGTAGATCAAAAATACGCAGGGGGTCCAGGACCCCAAAAAGGTTGAGAACCACTGGTTTAGTGTAGCCCACTTGCGTGTCCCGCCATCCGCCATAGAACTAAATAATCCGAGCAGGTTGGCGAACTTTGTACATATTTTCAAAACGTCCTCCTCCTCTCCTTCATGGTGGCAAACCTCCGACTGCTTCGTCTTGGTCAGCGGTTATGTCCCGCTCGACACTCAGCAAAGTGAGGCTGGGGAGGCTGGCCTCGTCCGTGCACGGACACAAGTCTTAACGAACTAACGTGGAAGGAGTCTGTATGTGTCTGTCCTTCGATTTCCTCGACAACCGTTCATCTGATTGAATTCACACTTGCTGGGTGTATTGCCGAGAACCCAAGGAAGCGCAGTGTCGGGCGTGTTGGGAAAATCGAAGGACAGACAGACAGACGTTCTCCCTGTGGCGACCGGATGAACAGCGCCAATCTGCCATTACAACCCACACTGTGGTCGCCGGGGGGATCACACTGTGGTCGCCGGGGGGATCACACCCTTGCGGCCGCTGCACTAGTAACTCTTAATGGCTGAAACTTCGTTAGTCACTGGTGCTGCTGACGGGAATGGTTTTGTAAAAAAAAAAACACAGCGGGGCCCCTGCAGAGCGAGGGGCCCAGGGGGGGGGGGTCGCCCCCTCTGTCCCTGCAGTCGCTGTGCTTATGATCGCCACATTGTCATCACATGTCAGTCCTCTTTCCTTTTCAGTAGGAGCGTGTTTGCCAGTGCACCAACGTTCAACCTACCTGGTCAGAAATTTCAGCAGCGGTGTGTGGAGGGTCTCCGACCGCGGGAACGATGGCGGGTAGTCTTACGTAATCTGTCTCAACGGTCCAGATGGACAAAATAACTGTTTGTTAGTGTAGAGAAATCACAGCTTTCGGGCCTCAGATAAAGTAATGCACACGGCTTAACCATCCCTGGGTTGATAAAGAAAACCCTTTGCCTCAAAGATTCATCGAACGGGGGCGTCTGGGTAGGGGTCTATTCCGTTGCATACCAACACGGGGATCGCCAGTTCGAATCCCCGTGTTACCTCCAGCTTGGTCGGGCGTCCCTACAGACACAATTGGCAATGTCTGCGGGTGGGAAGCCAGATGTCCTGGTTGCTGCACTAGCGCCTCCTCTGGTCAGTCAGGGCGCCTGTTCTGGGGGGGGGGAGTAGCGTGATCCTCCCACGCGCTACCGCCCCCCCCGGTGAAACTCCTCACCGTCAGGTGAAAAGAAGCAGCTGGCGACTCCACATGTATGGGAGGAGACGTGGTAGTCTGCAGCCCTCCCCGGATCGGCGGAGGGGGGTGGAGCAGCAGAGACCGGCACGGCTCGGAAGAGTGGGGTAATTGGCCGGATACAATTGGGGGGGAGGGGAGGGGGGGTAAAGAAATCTAAAAAAAAAAACAAGGCAACACAATTTGCAGCGATAACAAATTCGTTCATTTATGTGCTGGCAACAGACCCAATCTCGGTAATCGCCTCCTCAAACTTTTAACAGGGATTCGGGAGACTCGTTATAGACCGGGTCCCTTCAGACGAACTACTTCCTGTTCTTCTTTTGATTTAAACGCGGCGACAGAAGAACGTGGTGTTCCTCAGACGGCGGATGGGCCCCTTCACACGGTTAGTTTGTTCAGATCGACGGCGTCGCTCGCCCAGAAGTTACAGCCTCGTCTAAGGTCACATGATCCAAGCAGCAGAGTCCCCGGGCTGGGTGAGGAAGAGGAAGGGAGGAAGAAAGAGGGAGGGAGGGTGGAGGGGAAGAGAAAAGACGGGAGGCCACCTACGAAGCTGTTTAATGATGCGGTGTATCTGTCCTTGTTTCAGCTGGTGTGCGTGTGCGTGTGTGTGTGTGTGTGTGCGTGTGTGTGTGTGTGCGTGTGTGTGTGTGTGTGTGTGTGTGTGTGTGTGTAATCCATTATACTGAGTGAAGACGTTCTGAAGTGTTAAGCGGCGCTGCAGCACACAGATAAAAATGTGTGTTTTGGATGCTCAACTCAGTAGGTGGTGTTTGTGTACGGAGTCTTATAATTGCTGGCTGTCTTTGTTTTGTGTGTCTGTGTGTGTGTGTGTGTTTGTGTTTGTTTTGTGTGTGTGTTTGCATCTACCAAAATGCGTGTGGGCGGTGAGTAAATGAAATGAGTGAGAAGTATTAAGTTTAAGCTTAGGTGGGAAGGCGTGAGTCCTCCTTTCCCCTGTCTCCTCCTCTCCTATACGTTTCCTGTTCTCTCTCTCCCCCTCTCTCCCTTTCTCTCTCTCTCTCTCTCTCTCTCCCCCTCTCTCCCTTTCTCTCTTTATCTCCCCCCTCTCTCCCTTTCTCTCTCTCTCGCTCGCTCTCTCTCTCTCGCTTTCTCTCTCTCTCTCTCGCTCGCTCTCTCTCTCCCCCTCTCTCGCTCTCTCTCTCCCCCTCTCTCTCACTCTCTCTCTCGCTCTCTCTCTTGGTCTCTCACCCTCACTTTCTCTCACTCTTGCTCTCTCTTTCACTGTCTCTCTCTCTCGCTCTCTCTCTCTCTCTCCCTCTCTGACTCACGCATGCACTTCTACAGAGGGAAGGAATTACGACTGATCCCAGCGGCGTCTTCACTTGTCTGTCTTTGAACGTCAGCATGGCTGCGTGTGAAGGCTGCATGAAGACAAGACAAGTAGTGCCGCTTATAATCCCCACATATTCACTACATAAGGAGGATTCACGTAGGCTACCATGTAGACAAATACCACAGAGGACCAATACAAGTAGGCTACCATGTAGACAAATACCACAGAGGACCAATACCAGTAGGCTACCATGTAGACAAATACCACAGAGCACCAATACCAGTAGGCTACCATGTAGACACACTACAGAGGACCAATACCAGTAGGCTACCATGTAGACACACCACAGAGGACCAATACAAGTAGGCTACCATGTAGACACACCACAGAGGACCAATACCAGTAGGCTACCATGTAGACACACCACAGAGGACCAATACAAGTAGGCTACCATGTAGACACACTACAGAGGACCAATACAAGTAGGCTACCATGTAGACGCACTACAGAGGACCAATACAAGTAGGCTACCATGTAGACACACCACAGAGGACCAATACAAGTAGGCTACCATGTAGACGCACTACAGAGCACCAATACAAGTAGGCTACCATGTAGACGCATTACAGAGGACCAATACAAGTAGGCTACCATGTAGACACACAACGGAGGACCAATACAAGTAGGCTACCATGTAGACACACCACGGAGGACCAATACAAGTAGGCTACCATGTAGACACACTACAGAGGACCAATACAAGTAGCCTACCATGTAGACACACTACAGAGGACCAATACAAGTAGGCTACCATATAGACACACCACGGAGGACCAATACAAGTAGGCTACCATGTAGACACACTACAGAGGACCAATACAAGTAGGCTACAATGTAGACACACTACAGAGGACCAATACAAGTAGACTACCATGTAGACAAATACCACAGAGCACCAATACAAGTAGGCTACCATGTAGACAAATACCACAGAGGACAAATACAAGTAGGCTACCATGTAGACACTACAGAGGACCAATACAAGTAGGCTACCATGTAGACAAATACCACAGAGCACCAATACAAGTAGGCTACCATGTAGACACACTACAGAGGACCAATACAAGTAGGCTACCATGTAGACACACTACAGAGGACCAATACAAGTAGGCTACCATGTAGACAAATACCACAGAGCACCAATACAAGTAGGCTACCATGTAGACAAATACCACAGAGCACCAATACAAGTAGGCTACCATGTAGACACATCACAGAGGACCAATACAAGTAGGCTACCATGTAGACAAATACCACAGAGCACCAATACAAGTAGGCTACCATGTAGACACACTACAGAGGACCAATACAAGTAGGCTACCATGTAGACACACTACAGAGGACAAATACAAGTAGATTACAATGTAGACACACTACAGAGGACCAATACAAGTAGGCTACCATGTAGACAAATACTACAGAGGACCAATACAAGTAGGCTACCATGTAGACACACTACAGAGGACCGATACAAGTAGGCTACAATGTAGACAAATACCACACAGGACCAATACAAGTAGGCTACCATGTAGACAAATACCACACAGGACCAATACAAGTGGGCTACCATGCAGACAAATACTACAGAGGACCAATACAAGTAGGCTACCATGTAGATAAATACCACAGGGGACCAATACAAGTAGGCTACCATGTAGATAAATACCACAGAGCACCAATACAAGTGTGCTACCATGCAGACAAATACTACCGAGGACCAATACATGTAGGCTACCATGTAGACAAATACTACAGAGGACCAATACAAGTAGGCTACCATGTAGACGAATACTACACAGCACCAATACAAGTAGGCTACCATGTAGACAAATACCACAGAGGACCAATACAAGTAGGCTACCATGTAGACGAATACTACACAGCACCAATGCAAGTAGGCTACCATGTAGACAAATACCACAGAGGACCAATACAAGTAGGCTACCATGTAGACAAATACCACAGAGGACCAATACAAGTAGGCTACCATGTAGACAAATACCACAGAGGACCAATACAAGTAGGCTACCATGTAGACAAATACCACACAGGACCAATACAAGTAGGCTACCATGTAGACACACAACAG
>JAJHIY020000493.1:12500-27500 GCA_022114975.2 Lampris megalopsis
GTTTTTCTTTTGACTGCGGGAGAACACGTGCCAGCCGCCGGCCTCGTGGCGCCGGCGCCGATTCACAGGCAAATTAAAACTATTTGTTTCCTCCAAAGCGGCTTTCTGAATTCAAAAGGAGACGAGATGGAGGCGACAAAGGCCCGCTGTTTGGAATCGAATCCAAATTGTCGCCCAAATGTTTGGCTCGCTCCTGTTTCTCTCCATCCCTCCCTCCCTCTCCTCGGCTTCGTCGCTCCTCCTCCCCCTCCGCTCTCCCTGTTTTGGGGCAAACGCTGCACATCTTATTCAATGGACAGAATTTGTGTATTTGGTAACACGTTCTATGAAGCTTGCATCTATAACGCCCTATAAGCATCTATAACGCCCTATAAGCATCTATAACGCCCTATAATCATATATAATGCCCTATAAGCATCTATTGCATCTATAACGCCCATACTTTCCTATAATGTGTATTGCAATGACTAACGGCTGTGGCTGAAGACTGAACCAGCGCTGAAGTGTCATTATGCATCTCTACAAAACTTCAGCAAAACAAGTTGGCTATGACGCATTATGACACTTGACAGATAAACAGGCTAATGATGACATATTTATAATGCGTAAATCCGTTTTAAATTGACGCAATGTATCATGAAGGGGGTAATGAGGTGTTGTGAGGACGTATACATGGTTATAATGAATCTTACAATGACTTATAGCTACACTTATAGGGCGTTATAGATGCTTATAGGGCGTTATAGACGCTTATAGGGCGTTATAGATGCTTATATGGCGTTATATATGCTTATAGGGCGTTATAGATGCTTATAGGGCGTTATAGATGCACGCTTCATAGAAAGTGTCACCGTGTATTTTTTAATGCAATTGATTGGTTGATTGGTTGAATTAGACTTGTGTAACGGGGCGTTCAGGTGGCGTGGTGGTCTGTTCCGTTGCCTACCAACACGGGGATCGCCGGTTCGAATCCCCGTGTTACCTCCGGCTTGGTCGGGCGTCCCCGCGGACGTAATTGGCCGTGTCTGCGGGTGGGAAAGCGGATGTGGGTGTGTGTCCTGGCCGCTGCACTAGCGCCTCTTCTGGTCAGTTGGGGCACCTGTTCGGGGGGTTGGAGACTGGGGGGGGGAATAGCGTGATCCTCCCACGCGCTACCTCCCCCTGGCGAAACTCCCCACTGTCAGGGGAAAAGAAGCGGCCGGTGACTCCACACGTACCGGAGGAGACACGCGGTAGTGTGCAGCCCTCCCCGGGTCGGCAGAGGGGGCGGAGCAGCGACCGGGACGGCTCGGAAGAGAGGGGCGATTGGCCAAGTACAATTGGGGAGAAAAAGGAGGAGGGGGGGGGGGTCAATGAGTGAACATATTTGGAAATCGCATCTTTTATTTCCCCGGCCAGTTGCGGCCCGGGCTGCGTCGACGCGCTTTCGGGGAGGTGGCGTTGGGCCACTTAGTATTCACAGGTCGTCGTTTTTACGCCCTTTTTTTAACATTCAGGGTAAACTGTCAAAAAGGGGGGAAAAAAATCATCCATGAAATTGAAATTTAATTTTGCCCGGTACGTGCCGGGGCGAGTACAGCTGGCGGGTTTTATTTTTCTCCCCGTGATTTATTTGTTGCGTTTTACAGTCGGCCGTCAAACTTAATGGGCACACGGCGAAGGAAAAGGGAGAAGAACGGAGAGGGAAAAGTGCTCGCGTGGCAGAATTCCTGAGGAGACGGAGATAGTGTTTGTTTGTTGTAAAATTTATGAGCACCTTGCTGCCGCGCTATCGCCCGTGTACTCAGGCGTGCACACACACACACACACACACACACACACATATATATATATATATATATATGTGTGTGTGTGTATTTTACCCATTTACTTTACATTCATATCGGCATTTTGAGTGTCGAGCTGCTGCTTTCCATCCAGGGTGGTTCCCGCCGTCCTACTTCAGCGTTCCCATCGTGTGCCGCTGTTTGATGACGGGCGTGGCCTCCGTGTGCACTTGGCGGATGCAGACCAGCCCCGCCGAGGTCGCTGCAGGGGCTGCTGCTGCTGCTGTGCACAGGGAAATGGAGATGTCAAAGGGAGCTTGGGGATCTGGCGGGGCCGGGGCCTCGCCTCCGCTTGCATCATCGGGGGCGGAGCGGTTTTCAGCGTTTTGGAGGTGGAGGGGTGAGCCGGCGGGAGACGGACTCTCTCCTTCATCCCGGTTTACCTCGTGTTCCTCTTCACGTCACGGTTTTGTGTGCATGAGGGTCCAGTTTCCGTCTCGCACAGTCGGGATTTAGACGCTCGTTTCGTCCTCTCCAGCCACGCGATAAGGAAGGAGCGAGGAGTTCGAAACGCCTCCCCGGGTCGTCGCTGATCCTCACACACCTGGCTGACCCCCGGGTCTCCCCCCCCCCCCACACACACACACACTTTTTCTCCCTAATTGTATCCGGCCAATTACCCCACTCTTCCGAGCCGTCCCGGTCGCTGCTCCACCCCCTCTGCTGATTCTGGAGTCACCAGCCGCTTCTTCTCACCTGACGGTGAGGAGTTTCACCAGGGGGGCGTAGCACGTGGGAGGATCACGTTTTCCCCCCCACTCCCCACCCCCCCCGAACAGGCGCCCCGACCGACCAGAGGAGGCGCTAGTGCACATATCCACATCCGGCTTCCCACCCGCAGACACGGCCCATTGTGTCTGTAGGGAATTTGTGGAATTTGACATTTGGATGGGAAAAGGCTGAACCGAAACACCGAATTTCGGAAATCCCCCCCCCCCAAATATCGCAAAAACGTAAAGACGCTCATTTGAAGCGGTTTCCACTTTAGTTGAAAGGACCGCGACGCTTCTGTTAAATAGCCAAACGAATTTCAAGCGTAAGCGAAGTTTCCTCACGGCACAAAAAATAAATCGCACATTGGCGCCATTTCCCCCAGACCCGTTCAAGAGGATCAAACCCTGGACGTAGTCGTACGGGTCCCGCGTCTCTGGTCCACGCCTCAACACCACATGATGAAGACGGAGCAGTTACGACGAAGAGGCGGGGGTCCTGTCAGGGATGACGAAGACGGAGCAGTTACGACGAAGAGGCGGGGGTCCTGTCGGGGATGACGAAGACGGAGCAGTTAAGACGAAGAGGCGGGGTCCTGTCAGGGATGACGAAGATGGAGCAGTTACGACGAAGAGGCGGGGGTCCTGTCAGGGATGACGAAGACGGAGCAGTTAAGATGAAGAGGCGGGGGTCCTGTCAGGGATGACGAAGATGGAGCAGTTAAGACGAAGAGGCGGGGGTCCTGTCAGGGATGACGAAGACGGAGCAGTTAAGACGAAGAGGCGGGGGGTCCTGTCAGGGATGACGAAGACGGAGCAGTTACGACGAAGAGGCGGGGGTCCTGTCAGGGATGACGAAGACAGAGCAGTTAAGACGAAGAGGCGGGGTCCTGTCAGGGATGACGAAGACGGAGCAGTTACGACGAAGAGGCGGGGGTCCTGTCAGGGATGACGAAGATGGAGCAGTTAGGATGAAGAGGCGGGGTCCTGTCAGGGATGACGAAGACGGAGCAGTTAAGATGAAGAGGCGGGGGTCCTGTCAGGGATGACGAAGATGGAGCAGTTACGACGAAGAGGCGGGGTCCTGTCAGGGATGACGAAGACGGAGCAGTTAAGACGAAGAGGCGGGGTCCTGTCAGGGATGACGAAGACGGAGCAGTTAAGACGAAGAGGCGGGGTCCTGTCAGGGATGACGAAGATGGAGCAGTTAAGACGAAGAGGCGGGGGTCCTGTCAGGGATAACGAAGACGGAGCAGTTAAGATGAAGAGGCGGGGGGTCCTGTCAGGGATGACGAAGACGGAGCAGTTAAGACGAAGAGGCGGGGTCCTGTCAGGGATGACGAAGACGAAGCAGTTACGACGAAGAGGCGGGGGGTCCTGTCAGGGATGACGAAGACGGAGCAGTTAAGACGAAGAGGCGGGGGTCTGTCAGGGATGACGAAGACGGAGCAGTTACGACGAAGAGGCGGGGGTCCTGTCAGGGATGACGAAGACGGAGTTAAGACGAAGAGGCGGGGGTCCTGTCGGGGATGACGAAGACGGAGCAGTTATGACGAAGAGGCGGGGGGTCCTGTCATGGATGACGAAGACGGAGCAGTTACGACGAAGAGGTGGGGTCCTGTCAGGGATGACGAAGACGGAGCAGTTAAGACGAAGAGGCGGGGTCCTGTCAGGGATGACGAAGACGGAGCAGTTACGATGAAGAGGCGGGGGTCCTGTCAGGGATGACGAAGACGGAGCAGTTAAGACGAAGAGGCGGGGGTCCTGTCAGGGATGACGAAGACGGAGCAGTTAAGACGAAGAGGCGGGGGTCCTGTCAGGGATGACGAAGACGGAGCAGTTAAGACGAAGAGGCGGGGGGTCCTGTCAGGGATGACGAAGACGGAGCAGTTAAGACGAAGAGGCGGGGGTCCTGTCGGGGATGACGAAGACGGAGCAGTTAAGACGAAGAGGCGGGGGTCCTGTCGGGGATGACGAAGACGGAGCAGTTACGACGAAGAGGCGGGGTCCTGTCGGGGATGACGAAGACGGAGCAGTTACGACGAAGAGGCGGGGTCCTGTCAGGGATGACGAAGACAGAGCAGTTACGACGAAGAGGCGGGGTCCTGTCAGGGATGACGAAGACGGAGCAGTTAAGACGAAGAGGCGGGGGTCCTGTAAGGGATGACGAAGACGGAGCAGTTACGACGAACAGGCGGGGGTCCTGTCAGGGATGACGAAGACGGAGCAGTTACGACGAAGAGGCGGTGTCCTGTCGGGGATGACGAAGACAGAGCAGTTAAGATGAAGAGGCGGGGTCCTGTCAGGGATGACGAAGACGGAGCAGTTAAGACGAAGAGGCGGGGGTCCTGTCAGGGATGACGAAGACGGAGCAGTTAAGACGAAGAGGCGGGGGTCCTGTCAGGGATGACGAAGACGGAGCAGTTACGACGAAGAGGCGGGGTCCTGTCAGGGATGATGAAGACGGAGCAGTTACGACGAAGAGGCGGGGTCCTGTCGGGGATGATGAAGACGGAACAGTTAAGACGAAGAGGCGGGGGTCCTGTCGGGGATGACGAAGACGGAGCAGTTAAGACGAAGAGGCGGGGTCCCGTCAGGGATGACGAAGACGGAGCAGTTACGACGAAGAGGCGGGGTCCCGTCAGGGATGACGAAGACGGAGCAGTTACGACGAAGAGGCGGGGGTCCCGTCAGGGATGACGAAGACGGAGCAGTTAAGACGAAGAGGCGGGGTCCCGTCAGGGATGACGAAGACGGAGCAGTTACGACGAAGAGGCGGGGGTCCCGTCAGGGATGACGAAGACGGAGCAGTTAAGACGAAGAGGCGGGGTCCTGTCAGGGATGACGAAGACGGAGCAGTTAAGACGAAGAGGCGGGGTCCTGTCAGGGATGACGAAGACGGAGCAGTTAAGACGAAGAGGCGGGGTCCCGTCAGGGATGACGAAGACGGAGCAGTTACGACGAAGAGGTGGGGTCCTGTCAGGGATGACGAAGACGGAGCAGTTACGACGAAGAGGCGGGGGTCCTGTCGGGGATGACGAAGACGGAGCAGTTACGACGAAGAGGCGGGGTCCTGTCAGGGATGACGAAGACGGAGCAGTTACGACGAAGAGGCGGGGTCCTGTCAGGGATGACGAAGACGGAGCAGTTACGACGAAGAGGCGGGGTCCTGTCAGGGATGACGAAGACGGAGCAGTTACGACGAAGAGGCGGGGGTCCTGTCAGGGATGACGAAGACGGAGCAGTTAAGACGAAGAGGCGGGGGTCCTGTCAGGGATGACGAAGACGGAGCAGTTAAGACGAAGAGGCGGGGTCCTGTCAGGGATGACGAAGACGGAGCAGTTAAGACGAAGAGGCGGGGTCCCGTCAGGGATGACGAAGACGGAGCAGTTACGACGAAGAGGCGGGGTCCTGTCGGGGATGACGAAGACGGAGCAGTTACGACGAAGAGGCGGGGGTCCTGTCGGGGATGACGAAGACGGAGCAGTTACGACGAAGAGGCGGGGTCCTGTCAGGGATGACGAAGACGGAGCAGTTACGACGAAGAGGCGGGGTCCTGTCAGGGATGACGAAGACGGAGCAGTTACGACGAAGAGGCGGGGTCCTGTCAGGGATGACGAAGACGGAGCAGTTACGACGAAGAGGCGGGGGTCCTGTCAGGGATGACGAAGACGGAGCAGTTAAGACGAAGAGGCGGGGGTCCTGTCAGGGATGACGAAGACGGAGCAGTTAAGACGAAGAGGCGGGGTCCTGTCAGGGATGACGAAGACGGAGCAGTTACGACGAAGAGGCGGGGGTCCTGTCGGGGATGACGAAGACGGAGCAGTTACGACGAAGAGGCGGGGTCCTGTCAGGGATGACGAAGACGGAGCAGTTACGACGAAGAGGCGGGGTCCTGTCAGGGATGACGAAGACGGAGCAGTTACGACGAAGAGGCGGGGTCCTGTCAGGGATGACGAAGACGGAGCAGTTACGACGAAGAGGCGGGGGTCCTGTCAGGGATGACGAAGACGGAGCAGTTACGACGAAGAGGCGGGGGTCCTGTCAGGGATGACGAAGACGGAGCAGTTACGACGAAGAGGCGGGGGTCCTGTCAGGGATGACGAAGACGGAGCAGTTAAGACGAAGAGGCGGGGGTCCTGTCAGGGATGACGAAGACGGAGCAGTTAAGACGAAGAGGCGGGGTCCTGTCAGGGATGACGAAGATGGAGCAGTTACGACGAAGAGGCGGGGGTCCTGTCAGGGAACTCCACCTGCGGTTCATTGTTCTTCAATGGGTCCCGGGCTGTTCCGGTGGCATCTCAACGCTGCTCGGCCTCCTCCTCCTCCTCCTCCTCCTCTTCCTCGTGTTCTCCAGATATCTTATTGGTCCATTATAATTGTGTTGTCCTCTTTCAATGTTGTATTGTGTAAATTGTGTACACACAACATCCGTTGTCCGTCTTGTCTTGGGAGCGAGATCCCTCCCCCTGAGGGTTCTCCTAGTTTTCCTCCCTGGGAAGGGGTTTTTCGGGAGGTGTTCCTGATCCGATGCTGCCAGGGTCTAAGGACAGGAAGTCGTGTTGCTGTAACGCCCCTTGAGGCAAATTTGTGATATTGGGCTACACAAATAAAACTGACTTGAGTCTTGTCAGTCGGGTGGAAACCGAGCCAGTGCCTAGCTCGAGGACACCTCAGACGCCATATGCGGCCGTTGAGGGGAATCGAACCCGCGTCTCTAGTTACAACCTTGCTAGCTAGCTCCTATGCAGCGCCGCTTCACACTTTCGACCCTAAAACCCGACCAGCAATATCTTGTGTTCGCCCGGGTGGAGGCACCACCGCCCGGCTTAACGTTTGCGGGGCTCTGCGGGGCCCGCCCGGCGGCCGACGGCCACGTGTCCTCGCCAACCAAACGGAAGCCATGTTGGATGGAGGGAGGCGTGTCATGCCCACACCTGTCAGCAGTGGGCGCTGCTGACAGCTGCTTTCATCTTGTCATCACTCCTCCCGTGGCACTTAAGGGTTTTTTGGGCTTCCTAAAGTGTTTGAGAGCCTCCGTTCACCCACCCTACCCCCAACACACACACACACACACACACACAGACACACACACACACACACACACACACACACACAGACACACACACACACTTGTCCTCTCTTGCTCTCCCTGACAGTGAGTTTTGATTGGCTGTTGTGACAGGGCCGTCTCCGGGCTGTCGGAGTCTTCCAAAGCTTGGTTTAATTACTCCCTTTCACCAATGTGGCACACAACCACACACACACACAACAACACACACACAACAACACACACACACACACACACACAGAGAGGCATACCAAACAACGTGTTGGCAGCTCGCTGCAGCGTCCTGGCAGTAATTGTCAAAAAGACGCGGTGATTGAACTCTGCTGTCGGCGGCTGCTACCTGACAGATGCAGCAGCGGTTCACGTCGTTACCAGGCACCTGACAAGGCAACCCCACTCCCTCCCCTCCCCCTCCTCCTCCCCCTCCACCTCCCCCTCCACCTCCCTCCCCCTCCCCCTCCCTCCTCCTGCAGAGCTCTGAGAGCATCAGGGGAGATCTGGCAGAGGGGGCCACTACGGCGTTTGACAGCCGCCGATCGATCGGCTGCACCACGCCGTGCCCTGTTCTGAATAGCCAATTAAAGCCCATTCACACGGTGTGTGTGTGTGTGTGTGTGTGTCTGTGTGTGTGTGTGTGTGTGTGTGTGTGTTTGTGTGTGTGTTGGGGGCATTGACTTGAGTTTGATTACAGGATTCTGGATGATAAATAACGAGGCGATGCTGCTACATGGTTTCCGTAGTACATAAATGTTTCATACTCGGCTCTGAACACTTCAAGGCGCCATCAAACCTTCAACCCACAAACACAACGACACACACACAGACACACACACAGACACACACACAGACACACACACACAGACACACAGACACACAGACACACACACACACACAGACACACACACACACACACACACAGACACACACACACACACACACAGACACACACACACACACACACACAGACACACACACACACAGACACACACACACACAGACAGACACACACACACACACCTCTAGTAGATTGAGATTCTTCCCTGACAGATGTGTTGTGATATGGTCTCCATAAACGGGCGACGTCGGTGCTGTGGGTTGAGGCCTTGATTGATGGAGGCGAGCTGAGACGGATGTATAGCCGAGGCAGGGTGCCCCTCCCCCCCTCCCTCCCCCCCCTCCCCCTCCCCCCCACCCGGTTTACCTCCACAGCTTATTTAGTTTCATTTTGTGCACTTACTGTCTTTTCTCTCATTTGAACCTCTTTTTTTTTGGGTGGCACAGTGGTTAGCGCGGTCGCCTCACAGCAAGAAGGTCCACGGGTTCGAGTCCCGGGGTAGTCCAACCTCGGGGGTCGTCCCGGGTCGTCCTCTGTGGGGAGTTTGCATGTTCTCCCCGTGTCTGCGTGGGTTTCCTCCGGGGGCTCCGGTTTCCTCCCACAGTCCAAAGACCTGTAGGTCAGGTGACTCAGCCATATTACATTGTCCCTGTGTGTGTGTGTGTGTGTGTGTGTGTGTGTGTGTGTGTGTGTGTGTGTGTGTGTGTGTCCGCCCTGTGATGGTCTGGCAGCCTGTCCAGGGCGTCTCCCCGCCTGCCGCCCAATGACTGCTGGGATAGGCTCCAGCGACCCTGAGAGCAGGATAAGCGGTTTGGATAATGGACGGATGGATGATCCTTTATTGGCGCCCAGGAAGTGATGCTGACTGCCAGGCCTGATAAAAATCAGTGCAGGTTTTAGGTGTTTATTTCTCCAGCGATGGACCGCCCCTCGTTTGCTGCAACCGCTACCACCCACAAGGCATTGCTGAAGAATGAACATGTAAAATCCCATGTCCGTTCTGCCACGCCTCCGTTGCAGCAACCAGTTTCACAGAGGACGACACCAAAATGTAGCCACTTTGCTTTTGTTGTAACAGAATATCGAGACACTTGGGTATCCCGATACTGTCACAATTTTGTATCAATTTTAAGTAACGCTGCATCCATTCTGCAGTTTCCATCTCTGACCACTAGGTGGCAGGTGAGCTATTGTGACTGGGCTGCACAGAACAATAACGGCAGGCCTTGCCAGCACCATCCTAGCTGAGGCTCTGATTACTCTGACTTTATGCCCATAATGAGGTGTTTTCTTGATGAACTCTTTCTAAAGTATGAAATATATCTCACCGGGTAGTATCGTATGAAATATATCTCACCGGGTAGTATCATATGAAATATATCTCACTGGGTAGTATCATATGAAATATATCTCACTGTGTAGTATCATATGAAATATATCTCACTGTGTGTGTAGTATCATATGAAATATATCTCACCGGGTAGTATCATATGAAATATATCTCAGTGTAGTATCATATGAAATATATCTCACCAGGTAGTATCATATGAAATATATCTCACCGGGTAGTATCATATGAAATATATCTCACCGGGTAGTATCGTATGAAATATATCTCACCGGGTAGTATCATATGAAATATATCTCACCGGGTAGTATCATATGAAATATATCTCATCGTGTAGTATCATATGAAATATATCTCACCGGGTAGTATCATATGAAATATATCTTACCGGGTAGTATCATATGAAATATATCTTACCGGGTAGTATCATATGAAATATATCTCACTGGGTAATATCATATGAAATATATCTCACCGGGTAGTATCATATGAAATATATCTTACCGGGTAGTATCATATGAAATATATCTCACCGGGTAGTATCATATGAAATATATCTCACTGGGTAGTATCATATGAAATATATCTCACCGGGTAGTATCATATGAAATATATCTCACCGGGTAGTATCATATGAAATATATCTCACTGTGTAGTATCGTATGAAATATATCTCACCGGGTAGTATCGTATGAAATATATCTCACCGGGTAGTATCGTATGAAATATATTTCACCGTGTAGTATCGTATGAAATATATCTCACCGGGTAGTATCGTATGAAATATATCTCACCGGGTAGTATCATATGAAATATATCTCATCGTGTAGTATCATATGAAATATATCTCACCGGGTAGTATCATATGAAATATATCTCACCGGGTAGTATCATATGAAATATATCTTACCGGGTAGTATCATATGAAATATATCTTACCGGGTAGTATCATATGAAATATATCTCACTGGGTAATATCATATGAAATATATCTCACCGGGTAGTATCATATGAAATATATCTTACCGGGTAGTATCATATGAAATATATCTCACCGGGTAGTATCATATGAAATATATCTCACCGGGTAGTATCATATGAAATATATCTCACCGGGTAGTATCATATGAAATATATCTCACCGTGTAGTAGCATATGAAATATATCTCACCGGGTAGTATCATATGAAATATATCTCAGTGTAGTATCATATGAAATATATCTCACCGGGTAGTATCATATGAAATGTATCTCACTGGGTAGTGTCATATGAAATATATCTCAGTGTAGTATCGTATGAAATATATCTCACCGGGTAGTGTCATATGAAATATATCTCAGTGTAGTATCGTATGACATATATCTCACCGGGTAGTATCATATGAAATATATCTCACTGTGTAGTATCATATGAAATATATCTCACTGTGTAGTATCATATGAAATATATCTCACCGGGTAATATCATATGAAATATATCTCACTGGGTAGTATCATATGAAATATATCTCAGTGTAGTATCATATGAAATATATCTCACCGGGTAGTATCATATGAAATATATCTCACCGGGTAGTATCATATGAAATATATCTCAGTGTAGTATCATATGAAATATATCTCACCGGGTAGTATCATATAAAATATATCTCACCGTGTAGTATCATATGAAATATATCTCACTGTATAGCATCATAATTTTATCACCATGTACTGAATCGTGACGTGTGTATCACCAACTTCACAGCCCTGGTGGTTGGTTACACAAACTGCTACTTCACACAAGCTGGGAAGGCGCAAATCTGAATTTTGACAAAAATTAAGCCTAAAAACTCGAAAATGGGTAAAAAATAAAACGGATTTCATAGATGCTCATTTTGGTTTCCTACTGTCCCCACTTCCCCCTGTCTATCTGCCCTCCTCCTCCTCCTCCTCCTCCTCTCCCCGTTTTGCATCCCTCTCCACATCCCCATCTGCCCCGGCCTCTGACAGGTACCCTGCCCTACGACATCAAGATAGTGATCGCGGGGAACCACGAGTTGACCTTTGACCAGGAGTTCATGGCCGACCTCATCAAGCAGGACTTCTACTACTTCCCCTCCGCCTCCAAGCTGAAGCCCGAGAACTACGAGAACGTCCAGTCGCTGCTCACCAACTGCATCTACCTGCAGGACTCCGAGGTCACCGTGCGGGGCTTCAGGATCTACGGCTCCCCCTGGTGGGTAATGCGCATGCACACACGCACACGCGCATACGCGTGCACGTGCAGACACACCAAGCTTGTAGAAGACCCTGTCCATTGTAGGCTACATTGTATCTTTGCGCGCCACCATTTTGCCGCGGGAGCACGGGAGCTGGCACGTCAGGGAAAGCAGCCCTAGGAGAAACATCACTGCGGTGTTTTGTGTTCCAGTTGTGTAAATTTCCCTCAGCTCATATTTGATGAAAACAAAAAACGGCTTAGTTGTGTTTTTATTGCATTTTAAACAACTTGTTAATTGACTTGCTGAAGTATTGTTTAGACTTGTGTTTTGGTTTTCTTTGTTTTTAGAGTCATCTGGGAGTGGGGGGGGTGGTGGGGGTGGGGGGGGTCGAACTGTAACCTTGATGCTATCTGTATACTGTATACCAGTAGGCTATACTGCATACTAACAGTACTACACATACTGCTCAGTACTGACTGACGTGTTTAGTATGCGTCGTCAATCTATCGCACTACCCACCGTCAACCAGCAGGGGAGACAGCAAGCGGATACGCGCAAGCTGTATCTCCATGGCAACTACGCAAAGTCACCGTCTTCTTCCAGAGTAGGGTCCAGCTGATGCATATTACATGTTTCTGGGAAAGTAGTGCACGTTGTGGCATGTTAGTGCCCTGTGTTTTGTTGTATTATGAAGATTTAAACATAGTAGAGCACACATGGGTGGTGCAGCGTGTACTGCAGTTGTACTACGGGTATTCAGGCACACAACCAGAGTCATTATAGTGTTTGTCTGTACTTGGGAAACGTCATCAGTTGTGCACCAAAATACAAGCTCGCGTTTAACCAGACACACAAACATCCCAGCAGCCGTTTCCGCCTGAACTCTGAGTTATGACCGTTTTCACACGGCAACTGTTATTTTGTCGGCAGTTACACGACTGTTGAAATTTGAAATATGCCCCCCTATTATTTCTTTTTTGGATCCCCCCCACCCCCCATTTCTCCTCTCCCATTGTATCTGGCCAATGACCCCACTCTTCCGAGCCGTCCCGGTCGCTGCTCCACCTCCTCCGCCGATCCGGGGAGGGCTGCAGACTACCACACGCCTCCTCCCATACATGTGGAGTCGCCAGCCGCTTCTTTTCCCCTGACAGTGAGGAGTTTCACCAGGGGGACGTAGCGCGTGGCAGGATCACGCTATTCCCCCCAGTTCCCCCTCCCCCCTGAACAGGCACCTTGACTGACCAGAGGAGGCGCCAGTGCAGCGGCCATGTACCATGTACCTCTCATCCATCCTCTGGTACTCCTGTGCACTGCTACCACTGCTTCCTGATTGGCTCCCCTCTCTTTAAAGTGTCCCTGCAGAGAGAAACAGGTTGTGTGTGCGTGTGTGTGTGTGTGCGTTTGCGTGCATATGCATGCATCTGTATGGTGTGTGTGTGTGTGTGTGTGTGTGTGTGCGTTTGCGTGCATATGCATGCATCTGTATGGTGTGTGTGTGTGTGTGTGTTGGGTGGTGGTCAACGATCTGCTGTGTGTGTAAGTGTGTTTTAGTGACAGGCCCCCATGGGCTGTGTGTGTTTATGTTTTTGGTTACGGGGGGTTCCATGGTCTGCTGTGTGTGTATGTAAGTGCATGGATTAGCGACACTTCCCCAGGGGCTTTGTGTGTGTGTGTGTGTGTGTGTGTGTGTGTGTGTGTGTGTGTGTGAGAGAGAGAGAGAGAGAGAGAGAGTGTGTGTGTGTCCCCTGTGTTGGGTAATTTGTTTTCTGTGATATCGGGGTCCCCTGAGTTTATTGCTCAGGCCACTGTGGTGAGCAGCCTGAGGTGGAGGGAGGGAGGGAGGGAGGGAGAGAGAGGAGGAGGGAGAGCAAAAGAGAGGGGTTGGTGTAAACAGAAACAATCTGGAGGAAAACGGAGAAAGGGAGGAAGAGAGAAAGCAAAACTGTTTCCTGGTTGTCTTCAGATCCACCTGCTGGTCCCACCTTGTGTGTTGGGCACATGGTGTGTGTGTGTGTGTGTGTGTGTGTCTGTCTGTCTGTGTGTGTGTGTGTGTGTGTGTGTGTGTGTGTGTGTGTCTGTGTGTGTGTGTGTCTGTGTGTGTGTGTGTGTGTGTTGGGGCGTGGGGCTGTGTTCTTACAGCACAGAGGGGCTCCAGCTGGAGGCTCCTTGTGTTCTCCTCTCTGCACTGTCTGGCCCGACACACACACACACACACACACACACACACACACACACCTCCACCCTCCTCCCCCCTACTCCTGCTTCCCTCTCTCCTGCTCCATCCCTCGTCTCATCCATCTCTCTGTCCATCCATCCAGCTTTCCTTCCACCCATCCTTCCCGCTCGTTCCATCCTCCATAATCTCTCCATCATCTCCCTCCCCGCCCCTCCCTCCGTCCCCCAGCCCTCCACCCATCTGTTCATCTCTCGAGCTATCTCTCCCTCCACCGCTCCGTCATCTCTCTTCACGCCTCCTACTTCCTCCCTCTTCCCGACTCTGGCTAGAAGATGGCTGTGCGCTCCCCCCCCACCCCCCCCCTCCCCTCTTCTGTTCTCCATAAGGAGCTGCGGGACGGTGCCGGCTCCAGTCCTGTCGCCATGGCGATGCCAGGCTGGCGCTGGCTCCGCTGACTGTGGTGCTGCTTTATGGCCCGTGGCCTGCCGTGCAACTCCTGCCCAACCCCATTTCCCCTAACACCTCTCATGCACACACACACACACACACACACACACACACTCACACACACACACACACACACACACACACTCACACTCACACTCACACACACACACACACACACACACTCACACAGACACACACACACAGACACACAGACACACACACACACTCACACACTCACACACAGACACACACTCACACACACACACACACACACACACACACACACACAGGGCAGAGATGGGAGGCGTCTGTCTGTATAATAGTTTTTCTGTCTTTGTGTCTTTGTGTTTAGCTGACTGCCTGTCTGTCTGTCTCTACCT
>JAJHIY020000493.1:32500-34542 GCA_022114975.2 Lampris megalopsis
GGGTTCACACACTTTCAAGCAGCACTGTGTGTGTGTGTGTGTGTGTCTGTGGCTGCCGTCTGGGTCAGTTTGACTCATTTGAAGCATGAGCTGTTCTCAGTTTTACCGTCAAATCAGTCTCATGACACAACTCACCACAACTCACCACAACCCACAACTCACCACAACCCACAACTCACCACAACTCACCACAACCCACAACTCACCACAACTCACCACAACCCACAACTCACCACCACAATCCACAACCCACCACAACTCACCACAACCCACAACTCACCACAACTCACCACAACCCACAACTCACCACAACCCACAACTCACCACAACCCACAACTCACCACAACTCACCACAACCCACAACCCACCACAACTCACCACAACCCACAACTCACCACAACCCACCACAACTCACCATCATGTGTGTTTTATTATTTTTCTTTTTCTTTAGTATTTTCCCTTGGAACAACCTTTTATTTGAAGTCAGCAGGGAGTCACGGAGATACAGACAGATGGACAGACACACACAGACTGACAGACTGACAAGACACAGAAAAATAGACACACACAGACTGACAGACACACACAGATAGACAGACAGACCGACAAGACAGACTGGCACACAGACTGACAGACACACACAGACTGACAGACACACACAGACTGACAAGACACATGCAGACAGACTTACAAGACAGACAGACAGACTGACAAGACACATGCAGACAGACTTACAAGACAGACAGACAGACTGACACACACCCAGATTGACAGACAGACTGACAAGACACAGACAGACCGACACACACACAGACTGACAAGACACACACAGACACACAAGACACACACAGACTGACTGACTGACAGCCACATGCAGACAGACTGACAAGACACAGACAGACACACAGATAGACTGACACACACACATACTGACCGACTGACACAGACAGACACACACAGATAGACTGACACACACACATACTGACCGACTGACACAGACAGACACACACAGATGGACTGACACACACACATACTGACCGACTGACACAGACAGACACACAGATAGACTGACACACACACATACTGACTGACTGACACAGACAGACACACACAGATAGACAGACACACACACAGACTGACTGACTGACACAGACAGACACACACAGATAGACAGACACACACACAGACTGACCGACTGACACAGCCAGCCAGGCAGGCAGGACGGCAGCAGATGAAGTGAGTTTGTGTACTGCTGGTGTCTCGGTGTGTACAGGAGCTGGTAGCAAAGGGTTCAGTCTTTTAAATGTTGCTAATGATGGTGTCTGAGTGAGGACTGAGATGAGCAGGGGAGGTGGGCATGTTTCACACACACACACAGACACACACACACACACAGACACACACACACACAGACACACACACACACACACACACACACACACACACGCACACACACACACAGTATGAGGCTGTCGGAAACGATCAGGTAAGAAGTCGAAGCTCACGAGGTTGTTTCAGTAAACAGGCGCGGGTCAGAACCAGGAGAAGGGAAACCTAGCCGCCGGCAGGGATCAGGTTCCGGTTCCGGGTCCGGTTCTGGTGGGGAGGTCCATGGGACGCTTGGCGTAATGCAAGAGACAATCCGGCGAGGAGCTAGTGGCGACGGACTAACGAGGGGCCAGCGCGGCGTGAGGGAGTGGCAGGAAGTGGCAGGACGGGAGAGTTGGTAACCACGAGAACCGACGAGCCGAGTACAGGACGACCGGCAAGACTGGTGACACCCGGACTCGTGACACCCGGACTCGTGACACCCGGACTCGTGACACCCGGACTCGTGACACCCGGACTCGCTCCTACGGTCTGTTTGTTGACGAGGGATTTGCATTTAGCAACCGGGGGTAAAGACGGCGAAGGAAAGAGAGAGAGAGAGAGACGCCTCCCCCCCCCCCCCCCTTCTCCTCTTTTAATGAAAAACGGGGAGAAATGTATCGCTCCCCACCGCTCCGTGTGGAATAATTAAGGACGAACATCGTCGTGTCGTG
>JAJHIY020000343.1:0-17500 GCA_022114975.2 Lampris megalopsis
CATGTGTGTGTGTGTGTGTGTGTGTGTGTGTGTGTGTGTGTGTGTTCTGACCCCTGCCTACCGACATTCCTGATGCAGACGCCAGAGATAAAGGTTCAACAAAAGCCACACACACCTTGTCTGGAAGAGGCCCTTTGGCTGCTCGCCGGCCACTCACTGCTCCGCTGCGAAGCAGAAAAGCGAATCTAAACACGGCTGCCGCCCACTTTTACGCTTTCCGATGACACGTCGGACTACAAATCCCGCGCCCCACCCTGCAGAAGGAGACCCGGAGCCGTTCCCTCGGACATCCCCTCTCCGTTACTTCTGACTGACGTCAAAGCGGGCCTTAATCTGGCGGCACGGCGGTCCGTCTGACCACGGCTCAAGTCTGCTCTCCTGCACGCTGGCGACATGGAAGGGCACATCGGCTGGTGTGTGTGTGTGTGTGTGTGTGTGTGTGTGTGTGTGTGTGTGTGTGTGTGTGTGTGTGTGTGTGTGCGCGCATTACAGGCATGCATGTTTGCACAGGTGTTTCTATCTAATCTAATGCAACCCATGGGGAACACACTGGCGTGTAACTGAGAAGACGTGCATGTAGACAGGTGACAGAAGTGAGGGCTGGGGTAGGTGGGTGGGTGGAGGGACAGATGGATGGAAAGGATGGTATCCCCCCCCTCCGCCCTTCCATCCATCTGTCCATCCATCCACTCATCCATCCATCCGTCCCCCACAGCCCTCATTTTCCCAGTTCCCTGACCACTAGCCAGCCAGCCTGCTAATGTGGTTAGCTCGCCCCGTAATGACAGTGAAATCTCATTAATATGCTTCACAGCTGGGCCCAGCGACCAGCCAGCACGTCAGTAATCAAATCTCGGAGGGACTAACCCGGGGCTGAACCTCGCTCGCCAGCACCGGGCCGAGGCGGCCTAGTCTCTGGGCCACGTAATAGCCACTGGCTGTCTGCTTTTTATGAGCGAGCAAGACAGAGAGAAGAGAGAGACTTGATGCTTGCGTTTGAAGTGTTGATACTAGCCAGGCAAGCTTTTGGCAAATGTCAGTAGCGACACACAGACCGGTCCATCTCCATCTCGTCGGGGTCTGTCTGCACCGAGTCCAGCCCTGCCGCTAATTGCCTCTGGATGAGGTGCCCGCGGGGCAGCAGTCTCTTCCGTAAGTGTACTTGTGGCTCTTGGTGCATGCAAAGCGGATTTGACGAGTGACTCCGCGAGCCGGTCGCTCTTCCGCCTAATGAAATCACCGCCGCTTTGTCTCAAATTTAAATCGGGCACCGCGACGTTAAAACCGTCAGGGTGTTTCGGGAGCGCGCCGCTCGGGCGTGTGCGCTCGTACACACTCTGCAGTTGTAACGCTGGTCTGGGAATGTGCGGATCAAAGCAGAGACTTGGGGAGAATCGAAGCGAAGGGGCCTCGCCGCGGCGGCGGTCATTAAGAAGAGCTTTTTTGGGCGGGGGTCACCGAGTTGCAAATTCAAAATGGCCGACTTGCGGTCTCCTCGGCCCACGCGAGAACGCGTAATTACCAATAAAGCCCCGAGAGTCAAAGCTGTTTTACAGACATTGGATACAAAGTAATGCCCAGTTTGGTCCCCCGCCCCCTCCCCCCCCCCAATTCCCAGTTACTTGCTCCAACTTGGCGTGACGGCCTCCGTCCCCTTTTTTTTTTCCGCCTTGGCAAAGGTTGCCGTTCTTCGTCTGTCCATGCGAGTCCTGGTCTCGGCTGAAGGGCCGGCGTCCCGGGCCGAGGCTCTAGCTACTGCGGTGGAGCCGTTACCCCGGGAAGCCCGCGCGGCCCGCCGCACAGACCGCCGGTGTTAGCCCGGAGGCCGTGGCGGGAACGGGTCCAGGCCCGTGTGAGTCAAGTCGTTCCAGTGACTGTTCGTACGAGGAGCGCCGTGACTCACACAGAGGTCCAGCCTGTGCGATGGCCGGCGTGGATCGGGGGGGGGCCTGGATGAATAATGGCGCTGCCGGTGCCGAATAATGCTTGGATGAAGGCTGATGATGTCCAAACTACTGTTGTCTGTCTTCCCGGTCGAGTCTCTCTCTCTCTCTGTGTCTCTCTCTCCCCCTCGTCCCACAGGCCTGCCATTGTTCGGCTTCATGCCTTTGCTTGTCGAGGCTCCAGAACTACGCTATTGTGTTTAATTACAGTCACCAGGCTCCCTCACACACGCTTACTCCTGTGCCCCAGATTTCTACATGCACTCTCATTAGAGCCCCGTGTGTGTGTGTGTGTGTGTGTGTGTGTGTGTGTGTGTGTGTGTGTGTGTGTGTGTGTGTGTGTGTGTGTGTGTGTGTCATGGCAGAGGGAATGCTCATTCAAAAGCAGTGTTTATTTTGAGTTTATTTTTAAATGTGTGTGTGTGTGTGTAGCGGCGGAGACGTGTCTATAGGTTTCTAATGACAGTCAGCTCCGGCAGGCTTGGCCGGCTGTGTGGGGTTGGGGGGGGGGCGAGGGACGGTGAACGGGTTTGGCTTCGTCTTTTTCATTAATGAGAGGGGAAAAAAGCCGGACACGTTACGTAACAGCCGCTCTGTTTAAGTTTAACGTGGTCTGACATGAGCGCAGCGGCAGCCGGGCCCGGGGGCCTGAGCAAAGATGGCCGCCAACGACGACGGCAGAAGAAGAAAAAAAAAGGGCAACTAAAGCTCCCCCTCCTCCCCCCCCCTCTGCCCCGTCCTCTTGTTAAGCGGAACGATGCCCGCAGAGGAGGCGGGTCCGGTCTGTCAAGGGGGGGGCTGCACAATTATGGCCAAAATGATCATCGCGATCGTTTTGATCAACGTCGAGATCCCGATTATTTTATCGCGATCGTTCATCGGTTTTAGGGGCGGCGTGTTTTCATCGCACTTTCCCGTTTAAATAAGCGGAGCGCTGCTTTCACTAAGACCGGTCCTTATTTCCGTGGACGAGGACGGACGGGGATCCAGTGAGGGGACGTTGGCGACGTTCTTCTTCGTGGCCTTCGTGCGGTTTGTGTCATTTCTTCAGGTCGCCGAACAGGTTAGTTGTGTTGCTTTGCGGCACAGACACGGTTGTAACGCACACTTTGCACGTGGTTTGTTCTTATTTCAACATCGCTCGCCCCAAATCCAAAACACTTCCAAACAATGGACGGCGATCCGTTATGGAGGCCTGCTGCGCCACTGTTGTGTATTATTCTTCTACTCTGGACTGCAGCCGCAACATCCGGGAGATTTTTGCACAGGCTGCCGCCGCTCGGGAGAGAGTAGACGCCCTCGCTGGGCCTCCGTATCCAGTATGCCTCGCGGTCCGAGGAAAACCCGGGCACCTTCGATGCCAAACGTGGCCCATAATATCCCCGGGAAATGCGACTATCTGGGCAAGATCAGACAAGGTATTAATAATGATAATCATTTAATTTCATTAGTATTTATTCCACTCATGGCAATGCGCAGCTCCAGGCAGAAGCAAGCAATTCATAATCAAACACAAATCAATTTACACATTCCGCGATTGGAAAGGAGCAGGGAGAAGAAAACTGTTATAATAACAATAACGTGGCCATTTGTGTTGTGATGTTTAACAAAACATCCGTCAACAGGGAAATACATGCCTCTCGTGACGAGACCGGTCTCTTGAGCGAGCGCCAGCCAGCTCGCAGCAGTTCTGTGGGCGTGACTGGCAGCAGGTTTGTGGGCGTGACTGGCAGCAGGTCTGTGGGCGTGACTCACAGCAGGGTTTTGGGCGTGACTGGCAGCAGGGCTGTGGGCGTGACTCACAGCAGGGTTTTGGGCGTGACTGGCAGCAGGTCTGTGGGCGTGACTCACAGCAGGGTTTTGGGCGTGACTGGCAGCAGGTCTGTGGGCGTGATTGGCAGCAGGTTTGTGGGCGTGACTGGCAGCAAGTCTGTGGGCGTGACTCACAGCAGGGTTTTGGGCGTGACTGGCAGCAGGTCTGTGGGCGTGACTGGCAGCAGGTCTGTGGGCGTGACTGGCAGCAGATCTGTGGGCGTGACTCACAGCAGGGTTTTGGGCGTGACTGGCAGCAGGTCTGTGGGCGTGACTCACAGTAGGGTTTTGGGCGTGACTGGCAGCAGGTCTGTGGGCGTGATTGGCAGCAGGTTTGTGGGCGCGACTGGCAGCAGGTCTGTGGGCGTGACTGGCAGCAGGTCTGTGGGCGTGACTGGCAGCAGGTCTGTGGGCGTGACTCACAGCAGGGTTTTGGGCGTGACTGGCAGCAGGTCTGTGGGCGTGATTGGCAGCAGGTCTGGGCATGACTGGCAGCAGGTCTGTGGGCGTGATTGGTAGCAGGTCTGTGGGCGTGACTGGCTGGCTGGTCTGTGGGCGTGACTGGCTGGCTGTCTGTGGGCGTGACTGGCAGCAGGTCTGTGGGCGTGACTGGCAGCAGGTCTGTGGGCGTGACTGGCTGGCTGGTCTGTGGGCGTGACTCACAGCAGGGTTTCGGGCGTGACTGGCAGCAGGTCTGTGGGCGTGACTGGCAGCAGGTCTGTGGGCGTGACTGGCAGCAGCTCTGTGGGCGTGACTGGCTGGCTGGCTGGTCGCCAGTTTGCGGAGTTTCTCAACTCCGAAAACGTTGGGAGCAAATGTCTGTGAATGTTCTCGTTCATCCAGGGAGCAATTTTTCGATTCAAATTTTAGCTCCCACCCACCCACCGTTTGATTTGATTGGTTTAACTATCAGATTTGAGCGGGGTTAGATTTCATTGGTTTGGGCGGGGTTGATCAGGGTTGCCCCATCCTGCAGGCTGCCGCCAGGTGTGCTCGAGAAACAGGCCAGCAACGGTACGTTTTTTTTTTACAATTTTCGTATGCTATTTCATCATTAAATACACTTCTGGGACTTTTGAGGCGAGAAATCAACTGTGTAGATTTCGGATATTGGCAGTTTTATGAAAATTAATGGCGAATTGGAATTTGCTTCCAACGTTTTCGGATTTCGAGAAGCTCCACAAAATGGCGACCAGCCGGCCAGTCACTCTCATTGACCTGCTGTGAGCACAAAATGGCGGCCAGTCACTCACTGAGCTGCTGTGAGCTGGCTGGAGCTCTCTCAAGAGACCGGTCTCGTGACAAGAGGCCTTTATTTCCCTCTTGACGGATGGTTTGTTTGAGTAGCATAACACAAACGTCCATGTTGTTATTATTATTATTATTTATTGTTATTAAGACCGTCACGTTTGCCGGAAATTACGTCATGTTCGGTATCGAGGTGCTACGTGACGCATACTGTGTACGGCGGCCCAGGAAGGACAGTCCCTTTATTCACCCTTCTCCCGCTTCCCGTTTCTTCCTGGTAGAGGCTGGTTCCCGTCGATGCAGAGAACGGAAATGGAGGAGAGAACGGTCAACTGAGCATGCGCGAAATGCCTCTACCACGCCTCCGCACGCCCCGCGTAGCATCCAGGCGCTAGGATTATGGGAAGACCCGCCCCTACTCTGCGTCTGATTGGCTAACTTTAACCCTAACCCTAACCTTAACCTACCCAAACAACGGAGGCGACGAGTACCTGCGCATGCTCAGTTGACCGTTCTCTGCATCGACGGGAACTAGCCTCTACCGTTCTTCTCGGAGGAAATTGCAACAACTAAATGTGCCCGTGTACAACATAGAACGTAAACGTAGTTCCTGCGTAGTTTTTTTTAAAATACAAAACGAATCAATTATTCATGAAAATAAACTACATAACCAATATATGGGAACAAAACATATCAAACGATGGCATAAATAATATTTGTGGCAGTTAAAGTGGATCTGTCAGCTCATCAGCTCACCTCGAGCCAGAGGCGGCGATACGGACCAAAATTCATATCGCCATATTTCCCTGCCTAATTAATTTCTGAGTCGCATTTCATGAGCCTTTCTAAAATAATAGATGACCAAAGATTTAATTTAGCCTCAACTGCTGGAAAGTAAACAGTATGTGGACGTAACATGTTTTTATTGTGAAATTTCCTTGCACTTCTGAGGTGAAAAGATGCAGAAAATAAATAAGGAAGATTTTTAAAATAAAAAATATTATTGCTAATGGATAGTCAGCATTTTTCCTGCAAATTGTGAACAGTGTCACTCTACTACAGCACCACTGTCATAATGGATTCAAAACCGTTGCAGACTGGACACTATTTGTGAATTTCAAGACTTTTACGCACAAGGTAATTTTGAGAAATACTCATTAGTTATTAATGTGGATAAGAAAGCTAAAAGCCCGCAGCTAAAAGCCAACTAACCATGTTACCATGACCCACATCAGTATATCTGTATCACATCCTAACCATGTACCATAACCCCCATCAGTATATCTGTATCACATCCTAACCATGTTCCATAACCCCCATCAGTATACCTGTATCACATCCTAACCATGTACCATAACCCACATCAGTATATCTGTATCACATGCTAACCATGTACCATAACCCACATCAGTATACCTGTATCACATCCTAACCATGTACCATAACCCCCATCAGTATATCTGTATCACATCCTAACCATGTACCATAACCCCCATCAGTATATCTGTATCACATCCTAACCATGTACCATAACCCCCATCAGTATATCTGTATCACATCCTAACCATGTTCCATAACCCCAATCAGTATATCTGTATCACATCCTAACCATGTTCCATAACCCCCATCAGTATATCTGTATCACATCCTAACCATGTACCATGACCCACATCAGTATATCTGTATCACATCCTAACCATGTACCATAACCCACATCAGTATATCTGTATCACATCCTAACCATGTTACCATGACCCACATCAGTATATCTGTATCACATCCTAACCATGTACCATAACCCACATCAGTATATCTGTATCACATCCTAACCATGTTACCATGACCCACATCAGTATATCTGTATCACATGCTAACCATGTACCATAACCCACATCAGTATATCTGTATCACATCCATTCTGCAGCCTTCATTCAACTCACCGAGCTGTCTGTCCACAGTCTGCAGGAAAATAAGAAATAAATTCCTTGTATGTTACTCCTTTTTCTTCCTCCTCTCTTATTCTCGCTTCTGTCCATCCTTTTATTTTGTGCTCCTTCTTTCCTCTCTTCTACTCCCCCCCCCCTTATCAATGCCTTTCTGGACCTCCTTACCTCTTCTGTCTTTTCCTCTTGCAAGTTGTCCTGTTCTCTCTCTCCAGCTTATCACTGATGACGACATTTCCTGTTTTTCTATTTTTTTGTGTAATCCCCCATCCCCCACAAAACAAGTTCTCTGTGTGTGTGTGTGGGGGGGCGCAGCAGGGCACTGTGGGTAGTGATAATGCTAGCATGCTTTCTTTCATCGCGTGTGAGCCAGTCCATCACTCCATTCTCCCCATGGTTCTTCCACTCTGTTGTATCTCTCCAGCGCTCCGTCGCTCGCACCTCGTTTCCCCTCTCTCCTCCAACCGGAACCGTACCTCCATCTCTTGGTCCCACTCCTCCACCATCCTTTTCCTTCTCATTCACTTCTTCTTCTGTCATCTGAAGACACGGACTGTACCTCTCTGTCTCTGGCTCTCTCTCTCGCTCCTTATCTTGCTTTCTCTGTCTGGTGACTCCGTCTGTCCTCGTAGTCTGAACAGATCATTCACTCATTAGAAGTTTGTGTTCATTAAGCAACAAAACGTCAGCAAGCGCACACCGGAAGAAAAATCATAATTCTTACTCACACGTGACTCAGGTAGCTGTCACTTACACACACACACACACACACACACACACACACACACACACACATATCACCTTTTCCATACCAATGTGGATATTTTTCAGATCTGTTTTTGCAGACATGCTCCCCCCCCTCCTTTTGCACCCAATTGTACCTGTCCAATCGCCAGCCATTTCTTTTCACCTGGCAGCGAGGAGTTTCCCCAGCGGGATGCAGCGTGTGGGAGGATCATGCTAGTCCCCCCCCCCCGAACAGGCGCCCCGGCCTACCAGAGGAGGCGCTAGTGTAATGACGACCTGGACACATACCCACATCCGGCTTCCCAATTGTGCCTGTAGGGACGCCTGACCAAGCTGGAGGTAACACGGGGACTCGAACCGGCGATCCCTGTGTTACTAGGCAACGGAATAGACCGCCACACCACCCGAACTAGAGACATATGTTTGCGTAATAGTTTTCCTTGGTTCTCTTCCCTCCCTTTTGTCGGTGTGATGCTTTGAGGCGGTTTGCAGGTGCAGTAGTTGCCAGCAGTGTGTCTTGTAATATTGTTAGTTATTATCATGGGGTATTGTCATCGATATTGTGTTGTCGTAGTTCGTCTGAAGGTGTGCCGTTTGTGGTGCGTTTGCTGGCATGTTGTGTTGTGTTGTGTTGGATGCGTACTATCAGTAGTATCTGTCAGGACACTCCATCAGTCCTGACAGGGCCTCATCAGTTGTTGGTATTTTTGTGGGTTAGCTCCCCCTGTAACCTGACTAGGATTCAAATCTCAACCCCCGCAGTGTCGCTTCCTTAATCTGACCGTGTACTTTTATTTTTCTCGACTGGGAACGCTGTAAACCTTTGTTTTAGAAAAGCGATGTACAAGCAGAGCTATTATTATTTGACGAGCCACATTTTGCGGAGGGATGCCACGAAAAAGAACCTCGTTAATGTTTAATGCAGGATTACTTGCACTCAACTCTCTTCTCTTTGTGTGTGTGTGTGTGTGTGTGTGTGTCTTACTTGCATGCAAACACACACACATCCACACATGCACACATCCTGTAAAAGTGCAAGATCAGTTTTAATTTCCTCTGTAAAGCTCCATGGAACGTCCCATCTCCCCCTTTGAAGTTCTTCCAGATCCTTGTTAGGTTTTATACACAGACAAGTTCCCATCAACTCCCCCCCCCCACACACACACACACACAGAAAAACCCACCCCATCCCTACCACTGAGCCTTTTAAAAGGTCATACACCCTGCACCAGCTGTGTGGTTAGCTTCCCACGGTGTGTGTGTGTGTGTGTGTGTGTGTGTGTGTGTGTGTGTGTGTGTGTGTGTGTGGTTTTCTGCTCTACCAGGAAGTTCATTATCCCAGCATCCAATCAGCAAGGTCCTTGCACCTGGAGACATTGGTGAATGTGGCGAACTCCCTGCTAGAATAGAAAACCAGCAGTATTAGTAGTACCTGAGGACCTGATTGAGAACCACTTGAACAAACAGCCAGGTCGGTTGAGCGACGCCACGTCAGGGTGAAACTAGCATCCTGCACATTGTTGGAATGGTGCACAGTGCGCCGTATATGCCAGCTTGCAGGGCCGAGCTATCGGAGAGGCTAGCGTAGCCTGTGACAGGAGCCCCAGTCAGCTTCCATTACAGCTTTAAATAAGATGTCCTGACCCACGAGGTTAAACGCCTTGACGTGCCGGATCCGGTCAGATGCGAGTTTCATATCTGCTCAGCAGAGGGGGGAAAGGAAACGCAGTAAAACTACAATTAGGAAGACGGATTGTGCTGTGAATTAAAGATTCATGGGAATGATTTTAGATGGGAGAGCTCAGCAGAGTTCTCAACTCGTGGAGGATCTCATACGAATTCCGCCGCTGAAACTGTTTCTCGGAGGAGTCCCCTGAATGTCTGTGCTAAAGGGACCCTGTTGGTCTGATTCGTACCAGCTGCCTTCCCAGTCACTTTCCGCCGTCTGGGGTCTCATTCGTCCGCTGTTGGTTCGTACAGATTTGCTCTTACACATGGACAGACTTGTGTAGAACCTGGCTAACCCCTGAATGTAGACACCGGTTGGCTAACACCGACGTCTTTGCGAGGCTGAGTGACTGCTCGCTGCAAGAGGTAGACAATAGATGTTAGGGGGGAAGGAATTACAGATGCCCAGGAGGCTTCGCTGCTACCTGGCAGACAATTTCGAGGGCTAAAATATAACGTGGGTGTGTGAGAACAAATTTGTACGTATGAATGTGGCCCCTGGTCTGTGGAAGCTGATTTGGGCTTTAAGTGTTTGGTCTCTCCTGTATTGAAGAGTGACACCGGTGGAGTTTCTCAGCGTTGAGTCCGTGTGACATCACGCGTCGCTCTTCCAGCGGACTGCGTGGTGCCCCCTAGTGGCGTTGCAACAGACCTAGAGAAACACTCCCATCACTAATGGACAAACAGCAGTCAACCCTTTATTATGGCCTCTCAATATCGCAAGCTGTCGACCCGTGCATGTATTTACATGACATTTACAGTGGCTTTAAATGTCAGAGCGCCCCCTGTCAGCTGGACTGCCGGTCCCAGCTGACTGTTGTTCTGATGGCGGGGAGCGATCGGGGCAGTTGGGTGTTGTTACGTGGCGGTTGGGTTTGTTGCTTTAAGCTCGGTGTTCTTTTCAGGCGGCCTCTGCTAACATATCAGTTCATCACCTTGGCTTATTTTGGTTGTTCCTCAATGCCCTCGACCCCCCCCCCCCGATCACACCATCTGACGCATGCGCACCAACCAACAAGCAAAAACATGCACGCACACACCAAAAAGCGTGTGTGTGTGTGTGTGTGTGTGTGTGTGTGTGTGAGGCAGAGAGAGAGGGAGAACACGCCCTTGCTTTGGTGCTCCTCAACATGTGGTGCGATCAGAAAGCGTGTTTAAGAGTCAGTCTGCAGCTGTGTGTGTGCGTGCGAGAGAGAGAGAGAGAGAGAGAGAGAGAGAGAGAGAGAGAGAGAGAGAGAAGAGAGCGAGTTACTATCCAGAGCGAGCAGAGTGGCCATGTTGGGGCACTGTAGCTGTAGCAGCTCTGGAGCCGCCAGCCCCGCTATGATAAATATAGAAGGTTCCTATTTACACTCGAGCGCCGAACAACGGGCTTCAGAACAACCCCAGCATGCACGCGCACACACACACACACACACGCACACACCACATCCCAGCCATCTCTCTGCAGAGCTAGCTGTCATGGGGTAGGAGGGGGAGGTGGGGATAACCGGACCTTAAACTGAGAGGCAAACACGTCTACATACATGCAAACATGTGCATACTGTAACACATGTACAAGCATGCACTTCCACATGCATGCACACTTCCACAGGAGCATTCTTACACACACACATATACCCACAAAGAGGTTCCTACACACACACACACACACACACACACACACGCATCCATGCTAAACATAGCTGAAATGCATGCAAGGGAAAGGCTGCAGAGCACACAAGGGTGTAGCTTCATTCTACAATTGTCGCTGTCACGTAGCGACACACAGACCTGGAGCACGCACATACATCTCTTGCATAGCACATGCATGCATGCATGACTGCACAGTTTGGCGCGGCGATGTTTGTGCTCACAGTTTGCAGACACGGACTACTCGGTTCACTTATCTGGCCGGCCACGGGGTGTGTGGAAGTGTGTCGGTGTGCACGTCTGATTTATAAACGACTGAAGATCGGTGCTGGGCTACACATTTGCATGCACTCGCACAAATACAGGATATTAAGTTGAGCCTTTATTGCATATAGGCAACAGCAGGTTGCCACTATATCAAGTGTGTTTGGTGCACACACACACACACACACACACCAGTCATTACAAACCCATATGCTCTTGCAGCCCTATGTGAGTAATCATTTTGGTGCCTACGGGGCTGGTCTCTGCATTTTCCTTCCAGCTTTCTGCCTCCTTCTGTATAATGTTTTGGTTCCACAGGGAGAGGAGGAGGAGGAGGAGGAGGAAGGAGGTAAATGAAAAAATAAGCATGATGAATTCTCAGCTCTCTTGGTGGAAAAGCAGAGAAAGGAAAGGATTTTATCCTTGGCTGCCATTTTGCCTTTGTTGGCTCAATGCTGCCATCACACACACACACACACACACACACACAGGGGCCGGTGTGTTGAAGGTGTTCCTCCTGTCAGCGGAGGAACACCTCCACCACACACACCAATCATGAAAATACTGACACACACACTCATAATACATGTGAACACACACCACTCCCAGTGTTCGCAGTAAATAAATACTCCACAGTGGCTGCTCTTGAGTCACAGGTGTGTGTGTATGCGCATGTGCGCTTTAAACAAATTGTTGTGATATATCTGAGAACGTGGACGGGAGTCTTTTCTCCTGGCGGACTTGGAAGGTGCTGGATCAAGACCAGGTCTTGCCGTTTGGATGTGAATGTGATGTCACTGATTGCACGATTCTCCCTCTGGGGGAATACGGAGTTAATACGGACACACGGAAGCTTTTCCACTTCCGGCGTGGGGAGGCGGCGGCGCGGAGTCGCGTTTGCGGCGGCCTCACGCAGCACCGTCCATGCAGTGTCTTTGTCCACGTGTGCGTCTACGTTTGTTTTGTCTTGGTTTGATGGCTGGGAGAGCTTGGTCTGCTGCATCCTGTGGGCCCAGGGACCAGGGCCCTGCCTGGAGCTGTACCCGAAGAGGTAACACCGAGGGCGGTCTGACAGGACGCGGAAGCGGGGCAGGCTAAGCTAACAGCTAGCCCACGCAGACCGGCAGTCCCGACAGTCATGCTGGCTGGCGTTCGCTTTCTGCACCGTGGAATTGAACTGACTTGACTGTGTTGTTACCAGTTTTTGTGTTGTTGTTGTTGGTTTTTTTGCGTCGTTCTCTCTGCTCTTGTATGTTTTTGGCGGTGTCGTTTTTGGGAAACTTGGGGTGTGTGTTGCTGTCTTCGGTGTTGCACTGCTGTGGGCTGGGGGAAACGGAATTTTGTTTGTTTTGTGTACGCAAGTACATGACAGAAATGACAATACATTGCCCCTGATCCCTGAATATGGATCTCGGTATACCTGTTCCTACCTGTGTGTGTGTATTTGTGCGTTAATCCTGCCACTATCAATAAATGCTGTGTGCCAGTCAGTGTGTCTGGATGGCATTAACTAAACTCCCCCTCTTTCTCTCCTCTTCTCTTGCCCTCTCCTCCTCCTCCTCTTCTCTCCTCCACAGCGATAGAGACCCAGAGTACTAGCTCAGAGGAGATAGTGCCAAGCCCGCCGTCGCCTCCCCCGCCGCCACGCGTCTACAAGCCCTGCTTCGTGTGCCAGGACAAGTCCTCAGGGTACCACTACGGCGTCAGCGCCTGCGAGGGCTGCAAGGTGAGCGGCTTCTGTACACGCCCACTGCAGTGCACGCCACCCGTCAGACGTGAACCGGATCGGGAATAGATTCTGAGCAAGACACGACCACCTAGACAAATTCCTCGTTTGTTTTGTTTTAAACTAGGGTTAGGCGATGTAGCTGAAGAATGTATCCCGATGGACTGTTTCATTTCAGTCGATATCGATAATTATTGGTAGTCTTCAATGCCCTGTTTTCTATAAAGACCAGCCGGAACAAAGGATGAACTTAGCCACGTTATTGTCCCAGGCACACGGGTAGTAGTCTTATTCCAGAGGGTGGAAGTGGCTACGGGGGTAAAATAAGTTTGTGGTGTTCCTGCTGTTGGTCGGGACGGTTTTCCTGCAGTTCACACACAACGGTGTTCTGACATCAGTCAGGCTTAAAGCAAGCACGAAATTGTCCAGACCCACCTGGCGCGTCCTGCTAAACGTCCCTACGGGGCATCCGGGTAGCGTGGTGGTCTATTCTGTTGCCTACCGATACGGGGATCGCCGGTTCGAATCCCCGTGTTACCTCCAGCTTGGTCGGGCGTCCCTACAGACACAATTGGCCGGAAGCTGGATGTGGGTATGTGTCCAGGTCGCCGCACTACCGCCTCTTCTGGTCGGTCAGGGCTCCTGTTTGGGGGGGGGGGGTTGCGTGATCCTCCCACAGGCTACGTCCCCCTGGTGAAACTCCTCACTGTCAGGTGAAAAGAAGCGGCTGGCGACTCCACATGTATGGGAGGAGACGTGGTAGTCTGCAGCCCTCCCCTGATCAGCAGAGGGGGTGGAGCTGCGACCGGGACGGCTCGGAAGAGTGAGGTAATTGGACGGATGCAATTGGGGAGACAAAGGGGGGACATTTCAAAAAAAGAAAACCGCCCCTGCTAAACATCACTCTCAGGTCGTCCGTGAGTGAGTGACCTCTCGTTGCGACGCATAGCCTGCGGTGGCAGTTGCGCGGTGCACCATGGGAAAAACCAAGAAATACTGCCATGCTGGCTAGCTGTCTCGTCCTTTTCTAGCAACAATTTCCTCGCTCGACGGTGCAGCCGAACACACCTGTTAAGTGACTGGCTGGTTGCGTGTCACTCGTAGCACGCGCCATTATCATGAGCCCGGGAGGGAGCACCGGTATTCGTTACGTCCTCCATGGCGGTTTGCGTTTAATGCGTTTAAGAGAAGCTATCGAAAAAGTGTCCTACTGCTATTGATGAAGTGTCTGTCGCCGGTAAATATCGCTATCGTCTTATCGCCCAGGCCTAATTAAAAGCGGACGCCTCATAAGGTCACCGCCGGAGCGACCATATTTCTAACCGAGTGCTCAGAAGGGAGGATATTTAGAGGCTGTGTTTGGAAACACTTTAATTGCACTATTGATCAATTTCTTATTGCTAATTGGAGTTTTTGGGACACTTGCAAGGATTCATCCGTCCATTCATTATCCGAACCACTTATCCTGCTCTCAGGGTCGTGGGAATGCCGGAGCCTATCCCTAGCAGTCATTGGGCGGCGGGCGGGGGGACACCCTGGACAGGCCGCCGGCCCATCACAGGGCCGACACACACACTCACATTCACACATAGGGGCAAATTAGTACGGCTGAGTCACCTGACCCTACATGTCTTTGGGCATGTTCATGTCTGGCCAGGATTCCCACTTAAAAAAGCCTGGAAATTATACAGACCAGTTTTCCTTGTTTTCATGGAAAACGCCGGGGGGGGGGCTTACAAAATTAAAGGTCTTTTTTAATTTATTTATTTTTGGGGTGGGGGGGTTCCTCCCCAAATGTACCTGGCCAATCACCCCGCTCTCTGAGCCTCTGCCGATCCGGGGAGGGCTGCAGACTACCACATGCCTCCTCCCATACATGTGGAGTAGCCAGCCGCTTCTTTTCACCTGACAGTGAGGAGTTTCACCAGGGGGACATAGCGCGTAGGAGGATCACGCTGTTCCCCCCAGTTCCCCTCCCCCAACAGGCGCCCCGACCGACCAGAGGAGGCGCTAGTGCAGCAACCAGGACTCACACCCACATCCGGCTTCCCACCCGCAGACACGGCCAGTTGTGTCTGTAGGGACGCCCGACCAAGCTGGAGGCAACACAGGGATTTAAACTAGCGATCCCCGTTTTGGTAGGCAACAGAATAGACCGCCACGCTACCCGGACACCCTTTAATTGCACTATTGATTGATTTCTCATTACTAATTGGAGCTTTTGTGACCCTGGCCCGGATTTTAATGCAAAAAAACCCCTGGAAATTATACAGACGAGTTTTCCTTGTTTTCATGGAAAACAATTGGGGGGGGGGGGTTGGCTTATAAAATCGCATTTTTACACACTTAGGTGTCATATTTTGCACATAACTCACAGCTGACATGGCACATTTTTCTCCCAACCTGCAGTGTGTTGAGGTGTGTCATCAGAGTGTTCAGTCACACAGTGCATCTAGAGACGGCTGGGACGCCCACTGATGGTTCATACTGAATAATATGACCTGCCGTCAGGAATCCCCAAGCAAAAATTCTGGAAAATAATCTCTAGAAAAGTCCTGGTGGCATAATCCGACACATGACGGCTCGTCTGGTGCCGGCTGTTGCCGACTCGTGAAAGTGAAACAAAAATTGAGTTCTCTAAATTTCGGAGAGGCCCTGAGACCGTTCCCACACTTTTAATACTCTGGCTGAAACTGAAATCCTCTCTGCGGCTTCAGAAGCAGAAGGGAAACTGGCGAGTTTCAGTCCTGCTGTGAAAGCCGTGCAGAATATTTCCCCGTTGCCCAGACCGTGCCCCGCCGCCACATGTGAGCTGAAATATGAAAGGGATTTGTCTTTACACACGTCCAAAGGGTTTTCAACGCAACTGAACAGCTTCATCAGAGCTTGTCTGGTTCAGAATAAGGATCTGAAAATCGGGTATTTGTGCTTATGTAAGTGCCAGAGTCCAACGCTTGCACTGAGTTCTTCATACAGAGATCCACCATTCCAATATGAAGGAATGCATTCATCCATTCATCTCCAGCCGCTTCTCCGGGGTCGGGTCGCGGTGGCAGCAAGCTAAGTAGGGCACTCCAGACGTCCCTCTCCCCAGCAACACCCTCCAGCTCCTCCTGGGGGATCCCAAGGCATTCCCAGGCCAGATTGGACATGTAGTCTCTCCAGCGAGTTCTGGGTCTACCCCCGGGGTCTCCTCCCAGTGGGACGTGCCCGGTAAACCTCCAAAGGAAGGCGCCCAGGAGGCATCCTAATCAGATGCCCGAACCACCTCACCTGGCTCCTTTCGACGTGAAGGAGCAGCGGCTCTACTCCGAGCTCCCTCCGGATGTCCGAGCTCCTCACCCTATCTCTAAGGCTGAGCCCAGACTCCCTACGGAGGAAACTCATTTCAGCCGCTTGTATCCGCGATCTCACCCTTTCGGTCACTACCCAAAGCTCATCACCATAGGTGAGGGTTGGAACGAAGACTGACTGGTAAATTGAGAGCTTTGCCTTCTGGCTCAGCTCCCTCTTCACCACAACGGTCCAGTACAACATCCGCATTACTGCTGATGCTGCACCAATCCACCTGTCAATCTCCCGCTCCATCCTACCCTCACTCGGGAACAAGACCCCGACATACTTCAACTCCTTCACTTGAGGCAACAGCTCATCCCCAACCCAGAGGGAGCAATCCACCATTTTCCGGTAGAGAACCACGGCCTCAGACTTGGAGGTGCTGACTCTCATCCCGACCATATTCCAATATGCAATCTTGACTTAATTATATCAATTTCTAGTTTGTGTCTTATTGGTGAAGCCAGCGTTGGATTAGACTATTCGGTGTCTCTGAGACGTGCTCTTGGTTTGTTTTTGTGTTCTCAAAACTTAATTTATCATGTTGGCAGCTGAGAATGTGTGTTTTCTAAGATCCTGATCTTTCCTCCTTTACAGTTCACACAGTTTGATACGCAACAGCCATCTTTTAACCAATAGCTTTGCGGTCACTTTCACCCCCCCCCCATTGCTCTTGGCCAATTCCGAGCCCCCCACCCCGGTCGCTGCTCCACCCCTTCTGTCGATCCGGGGAGGGCTGCAGACTACCACATGCCTCCTGCGATACATGTGGAGTCGCCAGCCACGTCTTTTCACCTGACAGTGAGGAGTTTCACCAGGGGGACGTAGCGCGTGGGAGGATCACGCCATTCCCCCCACTTCCCCCTCCCCCCCGAACAGGCGCCCCGACCAACCAGCTAGTGCAGCGACCAGGACGCATACCCACATCTGGCTTCCCACCCGCAGACACGGCCAATGGTGTCTGTAGGGACGCCCAGCCCAGCCGGAGGCAACACAGGGATTTGACCTGGCGATCCCCATGTTGGCGGCAGGCGACGGAGTGGACCGCCACGCTACTCGGACGCCCCCCGCCCACTTTCACTCCTTTGGTTGTTTAGACGCTTTAGCGGGAGGAGAATTTC
>JAJHIY020000343.1:22500-34527 GCA_022114975.2 Lampris megalopsis
TCTCTAGTAATGTGTGCGATTGAGCTGCTTTGCAGAAGGGAGAGAGGCAGGGGCTTTCATACTCGTGTGTACACACTCACACACATCGGCTCCCTCTCTCTCTCTGTGTCTCTCTCTCTGTCTATCTCTCTCTCTCCCTCTCTCTCTCTCTCTCTGTCTCTCTCTCTCTCTCTCTCTCTCTCTCTCTGTCTATCGCTCTCTCTCTCTGTCAGTCTCTCTCTCTCTCTCTCTCTCCCCCCCCCCCCCTCTCTCTCCCTCTCTCTGTCTCTCTGTCTGTCTGTCTCTCTGTAGGAGGCTGGGAACAGGGTCTTAATCTGGGCACAGTGTGTGAAAGTCACGTTTGAGAGGATTGCTGCATTCCACTATGAACTCACCAACCCCGACACCACCCCCCCCGTTACACCCCCCCGTTACACCCCCAACCACCCCGTCCCACTTCATCAACCGTCTACACACACACACACACACACCCAGATATTAACTAACAGACACACACGAGTGAACATGCCCACACCAGGTTGAAGGAATTCAGCGGCACATGACACATACCACTGCTTCCGTACCCTCCTTCCTCTTCCTCTTCCTCTCGTCCTCCTCGTCCTCCTCGTTCTCTCCCCCTCCTCCTCTGCAGGGAGGCTGACAGGCCCTGCTGAGGGCTCTTGTCGCCGGGCGGATTAAGCACTGATACAAAAAGAAGCTTAAGGGCCACAGGAAGCAATGACTCCTAATAGGAGCAGGAGCAAAGAGGACGGAGGAGGTTAGTGGGAGGGGTGGAGGGGCGGGGGGCGGGGGCAGTGAGCCGGCAGCATCCAATCAAGGGATGGTAACGAGTGGGCACCTGAGGCCCACTGTATTAGGAGGCAAAAGGGTCAATTCCCCAATGACCTTGGGGTCAGTAGATGCACCGGTGGATCAGAGATGTGTGTGTGTGTGTGTGTGTGTGTGTGTGTGTGTGTGTGTGTGTGTGTGTGTGTGTGTGTGTGTGTGTGTGTGTGTGTCAGAAGAGGCCCCCGTTTGCTCTGTTGTGTCCCATTCTGGCCCTGATGGTTCTTCTCTAATCTGCTGGGAGAGACAATAGTTAAGCTCCTTGCCACGGGGGGATTCCCGGTAGATCAAGATCATTAATCACTGGGTAGTGTAGCGGTGTATTTTGCTGCCTACCAACACAGGGATCGCCGGTTCGAATCCCCGTGTTACCTCCAGCTTGGTCGGGCGTCCCTACAGACCAAATTGGCCATGTCTGCGGGTGGGAAGCCAGATGTGGGTATGTGTCCTGGTCGCCTCGCTAGCGCCTCCTCTGGTCGGTCGGGGCGCCTTTTTGAGGGGGAACTGGGGTAAATAGCGTGATCCTCCAACGCGCTACGTCCCCCTGGTGAAACTCCTCACTGTCAGGTGAAAAGAAGCGGCCGGTGACTCCACATGTATTGGAGGAGGCATGTGGTCGTCTGCAGCCCTCTCCGGATCTGCAGGTTCTGGAAAAGTTATGGAAAAATCATGATTTTGGAAAAGTCATGGAAATCTGACCAAAACATCAGCTCTGTTAAGGATTGATTGACCTAAAAAAACCCAAAAAACTCATTGCATCCAACAGTCTCTCAGTATGCTAACATGTATCGTTTGCTAGCTGTGCTAGCAGTTAGCTAGCTAGTTTTTTCTGTCGGTTAGCTAGTTAGCTTGTGCTATCAGTTAGCTAGCTAGCTTGTTCTATCAGTTAGCTGGCTAGCTTGTGCTATCAGTTAGCTAGCTAGCTTGTTCTATCGGTTAGCTAGCTAGCTTGTGCTGTCAGTTAGCTAGCTAGTTTGTCAATGGTATACCAGACAAGTGCAATTTCAACAATCGGTAGTTTCAAATGGACAAATACAACATATGGCTTAAAAGGTTTTGAGAGTAGAATGGCTCATTCATTATTTGAAATACAGACAGACTAACTTCATATAGTTTAGCGTTAAAACGCAACTTTTCAGTGGCAACTCTACAAACTAGTTGCATTTTGTCATGGAAATTAAGCTAGAAGCTTCGAAGAAGTCATGAAAAAAGACATTTAAAACCACTGACAAATTCTGTGGTTCAGTTCTTGTGGTGTGAAGAAGTGACTGTGCATGTCTGAAGGGTAACACAATGGGATGCTGTGGCTTCTGGATGGGGGTGGAAGCGGAAAAGACTTGTGAGTTTGGGGAAAATGTGTTGGCAGTGAGAGGAACAAAAAATTACCTCGGCGTTATCCTTCACCGTTGGTTCGCTCTAATGGGGAACATGTTGAAGTCACCGTGGTACTGTCACCGTGGCCCTGAAAGAGACGGCGGTAGCTTTGTGTCTGTCTGGACCGGTGTTGGTGGGTTATGAGGAAAGCGCGACGTTCATCTCAGAATGAAGGAGACGATGCCGGACGAGTCGCCGTCATCAGGAAGGAGGCATCCAGGGCCGGCTACGTTAAGTCATAGTCATTCCTGAGCCCATCTCTGCCGCCCCTCACCTCACGTTCCTCGTTGTTGCCCGTGGAACCAGCGGCCCCACCACCAGCGGCGGGGTTCCCGTCTGAGAACGTGGGAAACAAACTGCGCTCGGCTTTGTGTTCTCCCGGTGGCCTCTGTGTGTGTGTGTGTGTGTGTGGATTTGTGTGGCAGACATGTTTGTCTCCGCATGACCTGCACCGAAGGTTTTAAGTGGTTTAAAGGTTTTAAACGTGTTTCTGCTGTGGATGGCGTTTTCCACTCCCCCCCCCCCCCAACACACACACTCTATTAGAAAAATCAGCGTTGTGGTATTTCAGTTTTTCCTACATTGTGTGTTGCAGTATAAAAGCGGTGACATAGTTTCGCCAGACTTTACCTTCCGGCGCTAAAGCACTTATCGACCCAGCAGTGATCCGGGTGATTTTTTTTAAAGGGGGGGAGCGAGGCAGCGGGTGTAGCAAGAGAAGGCCCGGGTCCATCGGCCATCTGCTAGCTAGCAAAGCTAATCCCCCCCCCCCCCGGTGCAGGCCCACCACACACCCACCCATCATCCGCCCACCCTTATATCCTGTAAATATTTCCATTGAACCGATTAACCCGCTGCGTGTGAACAGTAAACACAGCATCATCCATCCCCTTGTCACTGGCTGACATTAACCCCGAAAGGTCAAACGATCTTAAGTTTAACCTCTTTGTCAGAAAAGCGGGTTTACCAGCAACACGGATAAAGTCGTGGCGGGGGGCGGGGGGGGGGGTGTTATTCATCACGTTGATGTATTTATTGGTGTGCTGGCCTGTCTGTCTGTCTGCAGCGGCAGCGGCAGCGGCAGGTCTAACGCGTGGGGGCCGTTTTCATTTCGTTTTATTCCAAAATGTCAGCCGGAATTGAGCGGTCGGTAATTGGCGGGGGGAAAAGACGGGACTCCGAGACGAGACGCTGACGTGAAGGTCAGACCTGATGTGTGCGGAGGTCGGCCCGTGATGCCCGATGAATATGTCGCCGCACTTTAATACTCGGTCTTCGTCTCTTCCGGCCTCGGCTGTGTAGTTTTCAGAGACTTGGGTTCAGGAGGCTTTGACCGGACGAGACGCCGGATGGTTCAGTGTCGGAACGACGCGGCGTTGGAGTCCCGCCGCCCCGCGTCAGGCCTGCTCGTCTTCTCGGGGCTTCCCGTCTGGGCTCCTCCGATGAGAGACGAGCCTGTTTTCGTTTGTCCACCGCCTCCGCGGCTTCTGTGCTAGCGGTTAGTTTACTCCGATCCACCGAGATCCAAGTACACAGATGATGCAGGGCTTTGCTTTTGTTTACTGCAAACACTTAACGCCGTTGACTCTCTCTGTCCCCCCCCCCCGCTCTCTCTCTCCTCTCCCCCTCTCCTCCCCCTCGCTCTCTCCTCGCCCCCCTCTTTCTGCCTCTCTCTCTCTCTCTCTGTCCATCTCTCTGTCTGTAATGATGTCTGCTCGGCCTTGATGAAAGAGGCTTTCTTTCCCGGGCGTATAAACTAGGACATGGTTTGGTGAAACCTACTGACCCACACACCTTTTCAGTCTTTTGATTGATTTAGATGGAAGGAAAGTAGAGATGGACAGAGAGAGATGAAAGTAGAGATGAAAGTAGAGATGGACAGAGAGGGAGAAAGTAGAGATGGACAGAGAGGCAGAAAGTAGAGATGAAAGTAGAGATGGACAGAGAGGGAGAAAGTAGAGATGGACAGAGAGGGAGAAGGTAGAGATGGACAGACAGGGAGAAGGTAGAGATGAAAGTAGAGATGGACAGAGAGGGAGAAGGTAGAGATGGACAGAGAGGGAGAAAGTAGAGATGGACAGAGAGGGAGAAAGTAGAGATGGACAGAGAGGGAGAAGGTAGAGATGGACAGAGAGGGAGAAAGTAGAGATGGACAGAGAGGGAGAAGGTAGAGATGGACAGAGAGGGAGAAGGTAGAGATGGACAGAGAGGGAGAAGGTAGAGATGGACAGAGAGGGAGAAAGTAGAGATGGACAGAGAGGGAGAAAGTAGAGATGGACAGAGAGGGAGAAGGTAGAGATGGACAGAGAGGGAGAAAGTAGAGATGGACAGAGAGGGAGAAAGTAGAGATGGACAGAGAGGGAGAAAGTAGAGATAGACAGAGAGGGAGAAGGTAGAGATGGACAGAGAGGGAGAAAGTAGAGATGGACAGAGAGGGAGAAAGTAGAGATGGACAGAGAGGGAGAAAGTAGAGATGGACAGAGAGGGAGAAAGTAGAGATGGACAGAGAGGGAGAAGGTAGAGATGGACAGAGAGGGAGAAGGTAGAGATGGACAGAGAGGGAGAAAGTAGAGATGGACAGAGAGGGGGAAGGTAGAGATGGACAGAGAGGGAGAAAGTAGAGATGGACAGAGAGGGAGAAAGTAGAGATGGACAGAGAGGGAGAAGGTAGAGATGGACAGAGAGGGAGAAGGTAGAGATGGACAGAGAGGGAGAAGGTAGAGATGGACAGAGAGGGAGAAAGTAGAGATGGACAGAGAGGGAGAAAGTAGAGATGGACAGAGATGGAGAAAGTAGAGATGGACAGAGAGGGAGAAAGTAGAGATGGACAGAGAGGGAGAAAGTAGAGATGGACAGAGAGGCAGAAGGTAGAGATGGACAGAGAGGGAGAAGGTAGAGATGGACAGAGAGGGAGAAGGTAGAGATGGACAGAGAGGGAGAAAGTAGAGATGGACAGAGAAGGAGAAAGTAGAGATGGACAGAGAGGGAGAAAGTAGAGATGGACAGAGAGGGAGAAGGTAGAGATGGACAGAGAGGGAGAAAGTAGAGATGGACAGAGAGGGAGAAAGTAGAGATGGACAGAGAGGGAGAAGGTAGAGATGGACAGAGAGGGAGAAAGTAGAGATGGACAGAGAGGGAGAAAGTAGAGATGGACAGAGAGGGAGAAGGTAGAGATGGACAGAGAGGGAGAAGGTAGAGATGGACAGAGAGGCAGAAGGTAGAGATGGACAGAGAGGGAGAAGGTAGAGATGGACAGAGAGGGAGAAAGTAGAGATGGACAGAGAGGGAGAAAGTAGAGATGGACAGAGAGGGAGAAAGTAGAGATGGACAGAGAGGGAGAAAGTAGAGATGGACAGAGAGGGAGAAAGTAGAGATGGACAGAGAGGGAGAAGGTAGAGATGGACAGAGAGGGAGAAGGTAGAGATGGACAGAGAGGGAGAAGGTAGAGATGGACAGAGAGGGAGAAAGTAGAGATGGACAGAGAGGGAGAAGGTAGAGATGGACAGAGAGGGAGAAAGTAGAGATGGACAGAGAGGGAGAAGGTAGAGATGGACAGAGAGGGAGAAGGTAGAGATGGACAGAGAGGGAGAAAGTGGAGATGGACAGAGAGGGAGAAAGGGAGAGATGGACAGAGAGGGAGAAAGTAGAGATGGACAGAGAGGGAGAAGGTAGAGATGGACAGAGAGGGAGAAGGTAGAGATGGACAGAGAGGCAGAAGGTAGAGATGGACAGAGAGGGAGAAGGTAGAGATGGACAGAGAGGGAGAAAGTAGAGATGGACAGAGAGGGAGAAAGTAGAGATGGACAGAGAGGGAGAAAGTAGAGATGGACAGAGAGGGAGAAAGTAGAGATGGACAGAGAGGGAGAAAGTAGAGATGGACAGAGAGGGAGAAGGTAGAGATGGACAGAGAGGGAGAAGGTAGAGATGGACAGAGAGGGAGAAGGTAGAGATGGACAGAGAGGGAGAAAGTAGAGATGGACAGAGAGGGAGAAGGTAGAGATGGACAGAGAGGGAGAAAGTAGAGATGGACAGAGAGGGAGAAGGTAGAGATGGACAGAGAGGGAGAAGGTAGAGATGGACAGAGAGGGAGAAAGTGGAGATGGACAGAGAGGGAGAAAGGGAGAGATGGACAGAGAGGGAGAAAGTAGAGATGGACAGACAGGGAGAAGGTAGAGATGGACAGAGAGGGAGAAAGTAGAGATGGACAGACAGGGAGAAGGTAGAGATGGACAGAGAGGGAGAAAGTAGAGATGGACAGAGAGGGAGAAAGTAGAGATGGACAGAGAGGGAGAAGGTAGAGATGGACAGAGAGGCAGAAAGTAGAGATGGACAGAGAGGGAGAAAGTAGAGATGGACAGAGAGGGAGAAAGTAGAGATGGACAGAGAGGGAGAAAGTAGAGATGGACAGAGAGGGAGAAAGTAGAGATGGACAGAGAGGGAGAAGGTAGAGATGGACAGAGAGGCAGAAAGGGAGAGGGTATCAGAACCCAGGTCGGCGGGGGTCATAAACGTGATCCCAGATACAGGGAACCTTAAGCACTTGACCTCCGCCATCTCTAAAAGCATATTCGCCGCTGTGTCCTGATAGGCTGTCGCCTGGCAGGTGGGTGACCTCATCAGACCGCGACGGCGGAAGGAAGGAATATTTGTCCCTCCTCAGATTGTGCTGTGGCTACAAACCCTTTAAGGGCTTCGCATGTGGTAGCTCATTGTCCGAGGCCACGCCGGGTGGGACGGCAGTCTCCGTCACCCTCCACACGCCCACTGACTCCACCCGACTCCTCTCTTGTCTTTCCAGGGCTTCTTCCGCAGAAGCATCCAGAAGAACATGGTGTACACCTGCCACCGGGAGAAAAACTGCATCATCAACAAGGTCACCCGCAACCGCTGCCAGTACTGCCGTCTGCAGAAGTGCCTGGAAGTGGGGATGTCCAAGGAGTGTAAGTATCAGCACAAACGGCACTAATGTTACCCAGAATGCTCCATTATCCCGGAGGGCCGTGTTGGGAGGGAGGAGGCTGTTAGGACCGAGTCCAGATTTCTGTGCCGCGTTTGAACACTTGACGAATACCCGATGTCAGAAAGTGTGGAACGGCGACTCCGCTGCCAGCGGTACTTTGTAAGAGGCTTGGAGAGGCTAACAGGCGAGTGGTCGGACCAGATAGCCCAGGTAACACACACACACACACACCGACGTGCCAAAATGTGTGTGTGTGTGTGTGTGGGGGGGGGTTACAAGTGACAGCAGCCATGATGCCGGACGGCCCCAACAGTCGGGGTGTCGCCGGGCTTGGCCGGCCTCCATCGTGAATACGTTCTCACCTGCCGAGAGCGAAAGAGCAGCCGTTTGCCCCTGCCATTAGACTACGGGGGGGGAGACACACAAATGCCGCTAGACCTGATGAAATAATTGTTCAAGGTGACACGTAGCCGGAGGGGGGGGGGGGGGCCTCACCTCGGCCCCGTTCCATCGAGCGCTGTCATTTAACACCTCTTCAGAAAGCCTGTGCGAACACGAATAATCACAACTCCACTCGGGAGAGAAGAAGAATCCACCCGTTATCTCTGACCCCCCGGCTTGACAAACTACACAGCCCTTACCGCCGTCGCGGGCCTTTTAAGCTCCGGGCGTCTCCGAGCGAGCGCGGCGACAGCTGAGAGGCCGGGACGCGGACTAGAAACGGCTCGTCGGTGGTCGTCCGCACGCAGGCAAAACCTGAGGACGCCGCCTCTCTCCTCACAGACAAACAACCACACACACACACACACGGCCTCGCAGTCTCCTCGGGGTCCCTCCCCCTGCTTCTCTTACTGGGTTTTACTGCTCTTTATGGGAGAACCCCCCCCCCACCCACCCTTCCATACCCCCACCCCCACCCCCCAGTGCCTCTGAACTGCGGCCTACAGTAAAGGAAGTTATTCTCTGAGCTCCTTACCTCAGAATGGGACCATTAATCATGGTTAGAAAGGATCCCAGCCTCTAGCTTTCATAAACGCACACACACACACACACACACACTCACACACACACACACACACACACACACACACACACACACACACACGGGGATAAACTGGAGTGGGAGAGACATCTAGTGGTGAAAGTGTAGTACTACACCACGTACTTCTGTTCTGCTGGCTGGAGGTGGTGCAGATTTGGGGGAGTTTTTGGCGTCTGCTGGATGATGACCTATTTTGGCTGAAGTTTTTTAATGGAACTTCTCTTCAGCCCTGTACCGTTGAGGAGAACGGCCCCCTCTAATTATGGTAATGGCCGGCAGATCGGGCAGATTGCTCGCCCCCAAACCGTCATGCGTCCCCAGTTATGACTTTGGACAGAGGGACCAGTCTCAGCTGGTGGGGAAGGAGACTGGCCATCTGGGACCAGCGGGGAGTCCCTCTTCTCTTTTTGTCCCTCTTTATCTCACATACACATATGCAAATACACACACAGTCACACACACACACACACACATACATACAAATGCAGTAAGACGCCAGTGTTTGTCAGATTTCAGGGCACTCAGACAGAATATGCATAAGCAGATACGCTTCTCATACGGGCAGACAGACGCACACAACGACGTCGGGCGCAAACACGCCGCCACGGATACACATGGGAGACGTACGATCACAAATACACACACTTGCGCGCACAGAAGGCAGAAGCCCCCCGCTGGTGTTTGGGGACGTCTGGGTGACCTTGCGTCTGCCAACAGACAGCTCCTGACTCTGCTGGCAGGCCCGGTGCCAGGTGGTGGTGCCAACCAAGACACTGTCACATAGGCTGTGGGGGCTGGGGTGGAAACACCTCCCAAGTGGGGGTGGTGGTGGGGGTGGGGGTGGGGGGTTGGTTGACATGGAAAGGTCAATATATCTCAGCCTGAGCACAGTGGAGAAAAGAGATCAGGGCCGCTCAATAAAACAGACGTTTCATTAAGGGCGGCGATGTTCTTATCAGGAGGCGATAAGGCTCAGGCGGACACGCCGCGGATTAAATCACGCCGCGGCTGATAGCAGAGAGCGAGCGAGGGCGTCGCTCGGACTTCACCCTCGTCGGCCACCGCGGTCCATTTCAGGTCCAATCTCGCGTGTCCGGCGGAGGCCGGCGTTGGGATGTGGGACGCTGGCAGGCTTGCGTGTCCGTCCGGGCGGGCGGGGCGTGAAACGTGTCGTAGCACGCGGCCACGCGTCCTCGGCTAAAACGGATCCACCCCCGCTGCGGTCGCCGTGCCCTGTGTACGCTTGTTTTTGGTGTCAGGCCGTCCCAGGCACACGGCCGGGAGGGTCAGCTGAACGAATCCCGGTGGACATTATATGTAGGTGGATGGTTGTGTGTGTGTTTTCAGAGGGGGGGGGGTGGAGCTTCCCCCCAAGAGTCTATCTGGCTTGTCAACGCCCCCTCCTCCCCGACAGTCAAGCATACCCTCCTTAACGTTGGGTGTCTCATACCCCTCCCTCTCCCGTCATGTTTTTCATGAAGATTGGGGGGGAAAAAGGCAATAAAATATGACAAAGTGAGGGACGGCCGAAGTTGGAGAACGATAGAGGCGAGAGACGGAGAAGTGGGGTGATGGCGAGACAGAGAGGCGGGGTGATAGAGAGAGAGAGAGAGAAGGCAGGGTGATGGAGAGAGAGAGAGAGAGAGAGAGAGAGAGAGAGAGAAGGCAGGGTGATGGAGAGAGAGAGAGAGAGAAGGCAGGGTGATGGAGAGAGAGAGAGAGAGAGAGAGAGAGAGAGAGAGAGAGAGAGAGAGAGAGAAGGCAGGGTGATGGAGAGAGAGAGAGAGAGAGAGAGAGAGAGAGAGAGAGAAGGCAGGGTGATGGGATGAAGGCAGGGTGATGGAGAGAGTGAGAGAGAGGAGTGATGGAGAGGAGAGGGTGTGAGAGAGGAGGGTGGATGGAGAGAGAGAGAGGAAGGTGATGGAGAGAGAGAGAGAGAGAAGGCAGGGTGATGGAGAGAGAGAGAGAGAGAGAGAGAGAGAGAGAGAGAGAGAGAGAGAAGAGGGTGATAGAGAGAGAGAGAGAGAGAAGGCAGGGTGATGGAGAGAGAGAGAGAGAGAAGGCAGGGTGATGGAGAGAGAGAGAGACAGAGAAGTGGGGTGATGGCGAGACAGAGAGGCGGGGTGATGGAGAGAGAGAGAGCGGGAGAGAAGGCGGAGTGATAAAGAGCGAGAGGGGGAGAGAGAAGGCGGGTGAGAGAGAGAGAGTTTCATCTCTGTCTGCTGTGCAGTACGAGGCAGAGCAGAGGGAACGTTGACATTTTTATCTTTCCATTGAATTTAATCTGTGTGATGGAGGATCTGCCAACGCTTTAATTTTCCTCCTCTGAATTATCCCCATCTGCACACTCGCACACACACACACACACACACACACGCTGTGTATTCCAGCACACTGCAGAACTGTAATGAAACCTTCCAGCAGGACAAATGATGTAAAGATGGCGGCGTGTGTCGTCACAGCCCGTGTGCACGCCAGAAGCACAGACGATCTGTTTGAACGTTCACGTCTGCACCACCCGGCGGAACAAAACCACAACCGATAACACGAAGGCCCGTGTTCTCCGACCCGTCACCCCCCCCCTGCACACATACACACACAAATAAATGCAATAAGAAAGCGAGGCGGTGTTTCTTTCATCCGAGCTCCTGCCCTGCAGAGCCACCCCCCAACCCCCAACCCCCAACCCCCCCACCCCTCCCATTATTGCATGTGGCAATTCGCCATGACGGATCGCCAGTCGTGCCTAATAGTTCTTTAATGACTTCATTAAATTGTGTTGTGCGGCTTATGATTGTGCTGCCAATTTGTCAGCTCGCCTAACGTCTGGGCGCCACGGATACCCCACTTTTATTGAACTAATTGGCCGTAGCCAGCGGTGCACCCCACTACTGGCAGACAGGGCGCTGGGGGTTTCCCCCGACTGGGGCCCTAAAACCCACGGGCAGCTGGTCCAGGTGCACATGCCGGAGACTGTTTCCTCTGCGTGGGCCTCGCCCGGAGGACGGCGAGGACTGGTTTAAATAAAGTCCTCCTCCCTCGTGCTGCTGGGACTGTTGTGCTGCACCGGAACAGAGATAGTAGATAGAGAGTGTGTGCATGTGGTACAGGAAGGCTTAGAGGTCATGGGAGGTCATAGGTCAGGCGGCCTGTCCAGGGTGTCTTCCCACCTGCCGCCCAGTGACTGCTGGGACAGGCTCCAGCATCCCTGTGACCCTGAGAGCAGGATGAGTGGTTTGGCTAATGGATGGATGGATTGATGGATGGGTGGGTGGGTGGGTGGGTGGGTGGGTGGATGTTTTGATAAGAAAGCTGTTGGGCTCCCATCTGACAGTACTGTGGTGTGGTTTGCATGCCAGGTGCAGGTTTTATGGCTAAAAGTAGGATTGAACCTACACGTGAAGGAGGTAAACACGCGGTCCAGATCCGTGGCGTTCACCCTTGCGTCTGCAGGTTTTCACCGTACCAACTGGCGTCCCGGGTTGAAGGCGGGTCAACGTAGGCGTAGCAGTGGGTCGGCACGACGGCCTGTATGCACACAGCTGTCTGTGGTCGGCAGTGGAGACCGCTGCTCATCGTGTCACAACAACACACCAGAGGGCCTGGCGTCTGGAAAGCCACGTCCGGACAGGACTGGCGTCCGCCGGGGGAAGTCGGCTAATTCATACCGGGGGCATCAGCTCATTTAACCCTGTCCGGACGGGCCGTGTTAGTGCTGTCTTCCAGTTGCACCCGATTAATAATTCAATAATCCCAGCCCCAGACTCTCCCTGGTTTGGTAGACTCACAGGGGCTGTGATGGTGTGCGCAACATCGTCGTGTCGTG
>JAJHIY020000351.1:0-2500 GCA_022114975.2 Lampris megalopsis
AGAGAGGGAGGGAGAGAGAGAGAGAGAAATGGAGGGCAGCCGACCGCAGACTCTACTGTGTCTCTGGAAAGGTCAAGCTCAATGAAGGAGGAGTAAACGCATCTCTGAATGGAGTGAGGATGGGAGGAGGAGGAGGAGGAGGAGGAGGAGGAGGAGGTGTGAAGTGTATAGGATCCGACCCAGCACGGTGGGGAAAGACGTGGAAATGTTGATCACGCTGCGATGAAGCAAATACATAAATAAATAAATACATGTACACACGTCAATCAGCCGAACACAAGCGCGCGCGCACACACGCACGCGCACAGAGTCAAGTATTGGCAAGCAGCAGCAGCAGCAGCGTAGGTCCAAGCACAGACCGGTCTCGACCCGGCGGAGCAGCTTGACTCTGCAGATATTCTGAGTTATACTCGGAGTTGGACCGTCTTACTGCCATCTGGAACCACTTCTCCCATTTAAGAGAAATGTCATTAGCTTAAGTACTCATAGGACACACACACACACACACACACACACACACACACACACACACACACACACACACACACACACACACACACACACACACACACACACACACACACACACACACACACACACACACACACACACACACTAGGCATGCCCATTTCAATTTAAGAATTGCTCAGAGGGCTTCCGGGTGGCGTGGCGTGGCGTGGCGGTCTATTCCGTTGCCTAGCAACACGGGGATCGCCGGTTCGAATCCCCGTGTTACCTCCGGCGTGGTCGGGCGTCCCTACAGACACAACTGGCCGTGTCTGCGGGTGGGAAGCCGGGTGTAGGTATGTGTCCTGGTCGCTGCACCAGCGCCTCCTCTGGTCGGTCGGGTGAAAAGTTTCAAGTTGTCCGATGGACAGATGGACAGATGGACGGATGGACGGATGGACGGATGGAGGGAGGGAACGGTGGCCGTAACTTGATATGTACAACTTGAAACTTCTCACCCGTGTGCTGGCAGGTGCAGGTGGAAGCATGTGGTGGACGTGTATCCATGGTACATCTTGCAGGCGTCGCGAAAAATACGCCATTGTCAATAGCACGCGCCAACAAACAGGAAACTGGTATGACCGCTGCGGTAGAAACCGGAAGTCAGTGGACCACAGTTATGCACAGAGTCAATTGGCCGGATGCGATTTGGGGAGAAAAAAACGGGGGGGAATTGCTCAGATACACCAAAGAGTAATGCAGTACATAATGCAGTACACGATGCAGTACATGATGCAGAGTATGACATGTGAGTGTGTTGTGTGTATGTGTGCATCATGTAGGACAGTGTATTGTGTGTATGTGTGCACCATGTAGGAGAGTATATTGTGTGTATGTGTGCATCATGTAGGACAGTATATTGTGTGTATGTGTGAATCATGTAGGACAGTATATTGTGTGTATGTGTGCATCATGTAGGACAGTGTATTGTGTGTATGTGTGAATCATGTAGGACAGTATATTGTGTGTATGTGTGCATGATCATGTAGGACAGTATATTGTGTGTATGTGTGCATGATCATGTAGGACAGTATATTGTGTGTATGTGTGCATGATCATGTAGGACAGTATATTGTGTGCATGTGTGCATCATGTAGGACAGTATATTGTGTGCATGTGTGCATCATGTAGGACAGTATATTGTGTGTATGTGTGCATCATGTAGGACAGTATATTGTGTGCATGTGTGCATCATGTAGGACAGTATATTGTGTGCATGTGTGCATCATGTAGGACAGTATATTGTGTGCATGTGTGCATCATGTAGGACAGTATATTGTGTGCATGTGTGCATCATGTAGGACAGTATATTGTGTGTATGTGTGCATCATGTAGGACAGTATATTGTGTGTATGTGTGCATCATGTAGGACAGTATATTGTGTGTATGTGTGCATCATGTAGGACAGTATATTGTGTGTATGTGTGCATCATGTAGGACAGTATATTGTGTGTATGTGTGCATCATGTAGGACAGTATATTGTGTGTATGTGTGCATCATGTAGGACAGTACATTGTGTGTATGTGTGCATCATGTAGGACAGTACATTGTGTGTATGTGTGCATCATGTAGGACAGTATATTGTGTGTATATGTGCATCATGTAGGACAGTATATTGTGTGTATGTGTGCATCATGTAGGACAGTACATTGTGTGTATGTGTGCATCATGTAGGACAGTACATTGTGTGTATGTGTGCATCATGTAGGACAGTATATTGTGTGCATGTGTGCATCATGTAGGACAGTATATTGTGTGTATGTGTGCATCATGTAGGACAGTATATTGTGTGCATGTGTGCATCATGTAGAACAGTATATTGTGTGTATGTGTGCATCATGTAGGACAGTATATTGTGTGCATGTGTGCATCATGTAGGACAGTATATTGTGTGTATGTGTGCATCATGTAGGACAGTGTATTGTGTGCATGTGTGCATCATGTAGGACAGTATATTGTGTGTATATGTGCATCATGTAGGACAGTGTATTG
>JAJHIY020000351.1:7500-10000 GCA_022114975.2 Lampris megalopsis
CACTGATGTCTCCAACAAGGGAAACAGAAAAATGTTTCCAGTGTGCGTGAGATGTTTTTCTGCGTCTGGCGGAGTGCAGTGCAAGTTACTGGACTTTTATGAAGACAGTGACGAAACTGCAAATGGTATACATCAAGCTCTGGTGAACTGTCTGGAGAAGTCTGAACTGGATATTCAACACATCACAGCCGAGGCAGCAGATAATGCCAACGTCAACTTTGGACAACACCACTCTGTTACCAGTTACTGAGCAGTGCCAACAGTGGCATTCTGAAAGCTGACTGCCCGGCTCACATAGCTCATGACACCTGCAAGCGCGCCTGTGATCAGCTGTCAGTGGATATTGAGTCACTCGTTTTAAAGATCTACAGGACTTCTCAGTCTCTGCTTCCAGAAGAGAGGAAGTGCGTGTGTTGCTTGCCTTTGTTGACATTGACTGGCGTTAAATGCTGTGCCAGCTCCCACCTCATACTTCAGGTCCCCTGGGGAGACCTGTCCTGCGGCACCGAAGATGATTTTTGAGGACGAAGAAAAAACTGGAGCTGCTGAGATTTATCTGTGCTTTTTCCACAACGTGACACCCTCGTTAGAGAGCTGGAGGAAACAACGCTCTGCATCACAGGTGCTTACGAGGAGGTGGGAAAATTCAAAACCAAGATGCTAAAGCGGAACCAAGACAGCTTTTCTGGACACCAGACCAAGCAGCCGATGGACTAACAAGTGTCAGCACAAAGCTCAAAGCAGCAAAAGAACTTTCTGAAGTTCTATGACTCTGTCATCGCATACATTGACAAGTAATTTGATTTCTCATCAGAAATTTAATGATGAAACTGAAACCGATCGGCCTACATGAGGAGCTTTCCTTCACTGACCTGGAGCAGGTGGTTTCTCTCAAAATGACAGAGACAGTCAGTATGGACAAACTCTATGAAGAGTTTTGTGCTAGCAGGGAGGAAATATAGAAAGCCAGACAGGATACCACAAAATCCACCAATGACAAGTGGGTGGCAGTTTTCCAAAACACAGGGAAAGCCAACTTGATCAATATGTTCAGGATTGTCTCATTTGTCCTCAGTGGGCCAGGCTCAAATGTCTTTGTAGAGAGGATTTTCTCTCTGATGCCCATTAACTGGTCAGACTCAAGAACCAAATGCAGCACAAAGCTGATCAAAAATGAACTTCAGATATCTGTGAACTGTGACTTGTCATGTAAGGACTTTTGTCTGGCTGCACAAAAGGACAAAAGGCAGCTTGAATCGGTCGAGAGCAGCAAAAATATCCATGGAAAAAGTAGACTCGGTGAGCAGAGGCATGCCCCTCTTTCGCATTTAAATGTTTTTTTGTTTGCTTGTTTGTTTGTTGTTGTGAGAGTCCAAGTTGTGATTTCCAACTTACATACAGTTGGGGTGAATAATAATGTGAGGCATTCACTCCCCACCACTGATTGTGTACACAGAGGGCGCACCTTCTGTGAGTCTCGGCTGTTTGATCGCTCTTGCAAAACTACAGCACACAGAGAAGCTATTATTACTTCTAGTTTGTCTTGTAGGATTAACAAGAAGGGGATAACTTTTCGAACCTACAGTGCAAGAGTCACATGTGTTCTGACGTAGACTAACAGTAAAGGTAAGAGGTGATGATAAGGGACTGTGCTAAAGGTACCTGCTGTAGATTAACAAGCTATTATTAAACCTACTGTATGCTGCCAAGGCACGGGAGTTGTGTATTGATCTTTAATTTGACTGTAAGAGATTAGCTATCATTATGAGAAATGGCTTAAAACAATACACTGTATATCCACACAACACAACACAACACAACACAGCACCGCCATACCCACACCGCCGCGGCACGCCACCTTTTGGCCCTCGTCTGGTAGTGACAAAGTTGGCGACTCTAATGTGGGCATCGCAGTAGGGGTAAGAATCGCGACTCTTATCTTCTACAATTCCGAGTAGATTCACCAATTCCAAAAATCGATTTTTAAAAACGTTTTGTTGTTGTTTAGTCTTAAGTAGCCTCCTCGCTGCTGGAAGTGTTGACTTGCCGCGCGCGCCTGTCCCGGCTTCCGGGCAGCACGACGGTGGCTAGTGAGTCGCTGCTAAGCTAGTGTAAACTACTAATAAGGCACGTTAGTCCCTAGCTAAGGGGTCTGACCCTTTAGCCGAGCGGTTAGCGATGTCGCCTTGTGGTGCAGTACACCCCGTATCGAATCCCGCACCGGGCAAGAAAATAACCGGTTACATTGGTGACAGCGGTGGGATCCGGAAGTGTGCAGATCCTCAGAAGTCTCTTCGGAGCGCGGGAATGACAAAGCGCGAGGGCACGCTTCCGGGGAGGGTGACGACTGTAAACTACTAATAAGACACGTTAGGCCCTAGCTAACGGGTCTGACCCTTTAGCCGAGCGGTTAGTGATGTCGCCTTGTGGTGCAGTACACCTCGGATCGAATCCCGCACCGGGCAAGAAAATAACCGGTTACACTAACGTTAGCTCTCGG
>JAJHIY020000351.1:20000-25000 GCA_022114975.2 Lampris megalopsis
TTCCCAAATCAGCTGGTTTAATACATGGATGGAGTAAAGACACGGTTAGGGTTTTTACTTTCTGGACCGGGTTTTTACACCTCTGGCAGTTTGTACAGTTACACATGGCTGCCCCTCATACGCCCGTCGTCACACCACGCCCAACATTTTAGACCAACAACGTCTTTTACAAACAACAACAACAACGCGGTTGCCATGGAAACGAGGAAGCGCGACTTCTTCGTGGGCAGAAATGTCAGCAATGCGAAGGTTTCTATGTCCTGACCTGACAGGGTGGCTATGAGGCCTCATCAGCAAACACCTTACTAGCTGAGTGTTTAGGTCAGAAATAAGACACGTCACTTTCTCCACCTATATCCACTGTACATTGTATGCTAGCTAACACGTTAGCTTAGCAAGTCTAAGACTCGGCCCACCTTTTCTCCGTCGTGACGTTTTGCTGTTCCGGCTTTGGAAAGGCATCACAACGTCAGGCTGACTGGTATTTGCTCCACACCGCTTAATGAGCTTTTTAAAAAGAAACAACCCCCCACCCCATTTTAAAGACGGTTATTTTTCAAAATGTCAAAAGCCAAAAGCTCGCCAAATTGAAGACTCACTCGTTATCTCACATCTTTTCAGTGTTTTTTACTCAACCTTGGCTCTGCGAATGCAGACCGGTCGCGCCCTTCACTCACCTCCGCTGATGAGCCAGCAGGACAGCGGCAGGAGCAGCACGAAAGCCAGCGTGGAAACGCCCCCGACGTCTTCCTCGAAGCCCCTCAGGAGCGGCAGCAGCTCAGAGACGGACATGTCCGCGGAGGGCTGGCGCGCGCGGCGGATCAGCGGCGAGGACAACGTGTCCAACCCTCATACACTGAGGGCTGCACCCAGGCGCGACTCACCCCCCCCCCCCCTCGGGCCTGCGGGTCTACCACGTTATGCACAACGTGTTTGTCCACATGCACCACCTGTGCTGATAGAGACGTGTGTTGTTTTTACCCACGGGCCACTCGCCGTTGCCAAGGTGACCAGGAGCACACCCATTATGTGGGAACCGCCGCGCTCCTGGAGTGACTGACGTGCGTCGATGCGCGCTGACAGTGTGGGTTTTGTACACTTGCGTTGCTGTGTTTGAGACGGTCATGCCCCTCAGGTCAAGCACAATACCCGCGGAACGGCGTGTTCCTGGAACACACACACACACACGCACACACACACACACACACACACACACACACACACACACACACGCACGCACACACACACACACACACACACACACACACACACACACACACACACACACACACACACACACACACACACAAACACTTGCAGGTTGTCCATCGTGCCCGATGATGACCATCTTCTTCTATTTGTGGGTCCTTTGGTGGCTGAATAGTCTGATCCTGGATGCACAGTTGCGGTTGCAGACCAGGCATGTAAAAGTGGTGCTGGAGGGGGCAGGGGTAGCTTTGCGAGCAGGCCTCTTCGCACGCTTTGCTACACGGTGTTGTGTGCGCTGGTTTTCCATGTACTTCACTCCCTCTGAGATGTGAGAGCGCCAGGTTGTGCGCCAGGAAGCAAGTTCCTCCAAAGAAGAGGGGTTGATCTGGCATCTTCTCAGTGTGGTCTTCATTTGGTCTTTGAACCGCTTCTTCTGCCCACCAGCAGTGCGTTGACCAAGGCGTAGTTGGCCGTAGAGGACTTTACGTGGGAGTCGTTCACTGGGCATGTGAATAACATGCTCAAGCCCCCTGAGTTGATGGTGGTTTAGGGTAGACTCCACGCTGCAGCTGCCTGCCCGCTCCAACACCTCTGTGTGTGGCACTCTGTCCTCCCAAGTAATGCTGAGGATCTTCTGAAGACATTTCACGTGGAAGGCCTCCAGGCTTCTGAGATGGTGGCTGTAGATGGTCCATGCCTCACATCCATAGAGTAGTGTGGAGATGCACACTGCTCTGTAAACAAACACCTTGGGGTGGAGATTGAGGTTGCTGTTTTGGAAAACCCTTCTCCTTAGACGGCCAAAAGATGTTGAGGCTTGTTTGAGGCGGTTCTGAATCTCACCGTCCATTGTGCAGGTGTCGGATAGCATACTTCCCAGATATTTGAAGGCAGGGACAGTGGCCAGCTGTTGCCCTTCTGCTGTGAAGGTTGTTGGGTGGTTTGGGAGGCCGGCAGTCAACTGACAGATTACCTCTGTCTTTTGGGTGTTGATAATCAGTCCCATTCTCCTGTATGCAGTTACAACTGCCGACAGAGTGTTTTGGAGGGCTTCTCGTGTGTGAGCTACCAGGGCACTATCGTCGGCATACGGTAGCTCAATAATGGTCTCAGAGGTCAGCTTGGTGGTTGCCTGAAACCTCCTGATGTTGAATAGGTTTCCATCGAGCCTGAAGTCAATGGTAACTCCAGCCTGCTTCTCCAGCCTCCTTCGTAGCAGTGTTGTAACAGAGACTAAGAAGATATTGAACAGGACTGGGGCTAGCACACAGCCTTGTCCGACTCCAGTCTGCACACCAAAGGGCTCAGAACTGCGGTTCCCCACTACCACTCGGGCCAACATCATTTCTGAGTGAAACTGTCCAAGAATGGTGAGAAACTTGGGTGGACATCCAAATTTCTTCCGGACTTGCTACAGCAGGGCCCGGTCAACTGTATCAAATGCCCTTGAGAGGTCTATGAATGCTATATATAGATCCCTGTGCTGTTCTCGGCATTTCTCCTGGAGCTGGCATGTGACAAAGATCATGTCAGCGGTCCCTCTATCCTTTCGGAAGCCGCATTGTGACTCTGGTATGACCCGTTCGGTTATTGCGAGTGTTAGTCTGCGGAGCATGATCTTGGCTAGAACCTTTCCGGCAATGGCCAGCAGTGAAATACCCCTACTGTTGGAGCAGATGGATTTGTCTCCTTTGTTTTTATAAATGGCCACTATGTTGGCATCTTTCCACTGTTGGGGGACACGCTCGCGACTCCACACCTCAAGGATATAGAGATACAGTGTCCTCGTACAGAGGTAGCCTCCTTCCTTGAGGATTTCAGCTGGAATATTATCAAGTCCAGGGGGTTTGTTGTTTTTCAGGGTCTTGACTGCATGTAGGATTTCTTTCAAAGATGGTGAGAGGTCTAGGTCTTGCAAGGTAGGCTGTTCAGGGAGCTCTGCCAGTACAGTTGAGTCCACTGGGGTGGGCTGGTTGAGCAGGGTGTTAAAATGCTCGTCCCACCGCTCCACTAACAGGGCCTGATCCTTGATGAGAGTCGTTCCATCAGCAGACCTAACGGGTGTCAGGGAGCAGTTTCTGGGGCCATAGATGGCCTTAACTGCATCATAGAAACCATGCATGTCATGTCGTCCCTGTCCGCACGAGCCTGGATTTCGTCGGCTTTCAAAATCCACCACTCGTTCTGCAGATTCCGCAGAGTTGTTCGGGCCTCAGAGCGGAGGTCTTGCCATTTTTTCTCGAGAGGTTGGGTTGCTGAGGGCGGCTCTGTGTGCCTTATGCATGTTGTCCAGGAGGGTGGAGATCGTTCCGGCGTTGTCATCAAACCAGTCCTGATGTCTCTTGGTTCTGAAGTGACTGACGTGGGTCGATGCGCGCTGACAGTGTGGGTTTTGTACACTTGCGTTGCTGTGTTTGAGACGGTCATGCCCCTCAGGCCAAGCACAATACCCGCGGAACGGCGTGTTCCTGGAACACACACGCACGCACGCGCACACACACACGCACACACGCACGCACCCCCCCCACACACACACACACAGATAAAAACAACAAACACAAACCTGGAAACTGACGTGTGGTGTCAGGGGGGAAGCGTGGGCGTGACAACAGACGTCGCAGTGAGACGCCATGATCCATTTTCTTGACGACAGACACAAAAACCTGCTCGCGCCGTGCCAGAGTAAGCTGGTCATTATTTACACCAGGGAGCCAACTGGGGCGCACCAGCCTCAGGCGGCCAGCAGCGAGGACCCAGCCGAGAGCAGAGGGGAGAGAAGAGGGATGTGACAGAGAACGGGAGGAAAGAGAGTGGCAAGACAGAGGGCGGTCATTTTGACCCCTTTTGGGATTTTCAGTTTCATAACTTTGTTAGAAATAAAGGTAGAGACCTGCCGCTCCCCGAATTCTCCCGAACTGCACATTTCTGCATTAGAATGAGTTTTAGATCAACTGCACAAACAAAGCTATGATAAGATCTACTCAAAAACGACCATGAGCGGTCAAAATGACCGCACGTAATTTGCGCGTGACCGTGCGCGTCATGTCAGTGTTTACGACGCGTGTTGGTGTCCTTCGCGCAGTTCGTTGCTCTGTTCTGGAAACACACTAGCGCCCCCCAGTGCAGAGAAAGAGTCTAAACTTGATTGATGATCATTGCCAACATGTCTGGTTACAGGCGCCGTTACGGACGCACACGACTACATGACATTACAGTCGTTCAGCCGACGCTTTTATCCAAAGCGACTTACAATAAGTGCACCATTCAACGTAGGAAATCAGGAGAACTACTAGTCATCAGAGGCCATAGGTGCATATAAACAAGCATCTAAGAGCAAAACCAGTGCTAAAGTAAAAGTGCAAGAAAGAGTTTTTTTTAAATGAGTGAATACAATAAGTGCTAAGAACAAGTAACAGGGTGGTAGTTCTTAAAGAGGTGAGTTTTCAACCTCCGCTGAAAGATGAGCAGCAACTCCGCTGTCCTGACATCAGTGGGGAGTTCAGTCCACCACTGTGGGGCCAGGACAGAACCGGGCCGTGACCGGGTCGATCAGCAGCAGGGGCCTCTGAGCGACGGGGCAACCAGGCGTCCCGAGGCAGCAGAGCGAAGTGGTCGGGCGGGGGTGTGGGCTTGACCATGGCCTGGAGACAGGAAGGAGCTGTTCCTGTCACTGCCCTGTAGGCCAGCACCAGAGTCCTAAACCGGATGTGAGCAGCTCCTGGGAGCCAGTGTAGGGACATGAGAAGGGGAGTCGTGTGGGAGAACTTAGGGCGGTTGAACACCAGACGAGC
>JAJHIY020000351.1:30000-34472 GCA_022114975.2 Lampris megalopsis
TCACAGTATCCCGGCTCTGGCAAGGTGAAAGCATGAATTCCACGTGGAGTATGTTTGAAACAATGTTTCACGGCATCCCGGCTGTGGCAAGGTGAAAGCATGAATTCCACGTGGAGTATGTTTAAACAATGTTACACAGCATCCCGGCTGTGGCAAGGTGAAAGCATGAATTCCACGTGGAGTATGTTTGAAACAATGTTTCACAGTATCCCGGCTGTGGCAAGGTGAAAACATGAATTGCACGTGTAGTATGTTTGAAACAATGTTTCACAGTATCCCGGCTGTGGCAAGGTGAAAGCATGAATTCCACGTGGACTATGTGTGACGTGTGTTCTCTGAAGGACAGCAGACTGTATGCACGGCACATGTCTGCTGCAGACCCCTCTGGGTGATTGATCATGTGCAGCATCCTGCTCCGTCTCTCTGCATACAATTTGAATGTACTTTCAGCGCTGTGGACAAGGACACGGAGGCGTGGGCGTGGCTGCCAGGTCAAACAGCAGGTAACAAGGACCTGAGACGCGGACAAGGAAAGCCATGGTGTGTGTGCTGATTTTTACATTTACAAAGGGGTTGCTGGTGTGAAATCGAGCCACACCATGTGCTCAGTATGAACCCTTTATGCCTGGTTATCCTCATCTGATAAATGACCTGGTCAGGGACTTAGATTTGTCAAAGGCTAAAGCAGAACTACTTGGTTCAAGACTGCAAGGATGGGGCTTGCTGTTACCAGGTACAGGCATTTCTGATTCAGAACCGTCAAGAACATTTGACAGACTTCTTTACGCAGGTTGACAACCTCTGTTTCTGCACTGACATTGACGGATTGTTCGTGGCTTTGGGTTGTGTGCAGGACCCACAACAATGGCGTCTTTTTATAGATTGGTCAAAGTTAAGCCTGAAAGCTGCCCTGCAACACAATGGCAGCGTCCACTCTTCAGTACCCATTGGCTATGCAGTACAGACGAAAGAAACCTACAATAACAGGGAGCCGTTGTTGAAACACACACAGTACAACCATTGCGACTGAACATGTGTGGTGATCTAGAAGAAGTACTGGAACTGCTACTAGGATATACAAAGTACTGTTGATCCCTGTGTGGACAGGAGTCACATCACATTAAAAAGAACTGGACACTCCGTAAGCGTTTCGTTCCAGGGCAGAAAAGTGCGGCACATAAACCACTTGTCGACCCAGCAAAGATACTCTTTCTGCCCCCTCTTCGTATAAAACTCGGATTGATGAAACATTTTGTGAAAGCAGTGAACAGAGAAGGTGGTGGCTCTCACTATTTGAGACAGACCTTTCCAAGAATAACCGATGCCAAGATGAGGGAAGGCCTTTTTGTTGGTCCACAAATCAGACAGGTCATCAATGACAGGGAGTTAGAAGATCTGCTGGTGGGGCAGAGAGAAAATAGCATGGTGTGGTGACCCACATCTATATAACTAGAGACATTCACCTAAGAGGACGGTGTACCTTTAAGGGAAGAGGCGAGGGGTCAGACAATGCACTTCCGCTTCCGGTACACAGTTCAGTGTCGTTGTCGAACGTATGACATGCAAAGTTGGAGCTAGTAAACTACCTCGACTATGTCTACTCTCACGTCTCCTGTCTCGTTGTTTTCTAACTCCACATTGGTGACCCCGACGTGATCGAACTACTAATACGAGTATGTCTGACAACGACACTGAACTGTGTACCGGAAGCGGAAGTGCATTGTCTGACCCCTCGCCTCTTCCCTTAAAGGTACACCGTCCTCTTAGGTGAATGTCTCTAGTTATATAGATGTGGGTCACCACAATGGAAGACATTTAAGGATGTTGTTGAGAATTCTCTTGGCAACCACGGAGCACCAAACTACACTGAGCCGCTTGACAACATGCTTAAAGCACACAAAACCATGACGTACAACTTGTCAGGGAAAATTCATTTTCTGCATTCACACTTGGACTTCTTTGGAGAAGCCCAAGTGGCTCCAGATGGCATCTTGAACGTCCATGTTTCTATGTGTCTGAGCACATGTGGCGATCCCACTGGACGCGGTAATCCAGTCAGGAGGTTTGAGTCAGGCTATTTCTAGGGCACCTTCTCTAGCCCCTTCCCAAGATGGGGTGAGCTGAGTGGATCCTAAAGAGGGCTGCTCAGTCGTGGGTGCAGCCGCCAAAGGGCTCTTTCTACCTCCTTCCAAGAGCCCAGTGACTGAATCTAGCACTCTCTGCCTGACATGCCGCTCAGGACTAGGGGCTTCCAGATTTCACAATCCTGCCCTCGTCACCACTTGCTGGTCACCATAGGACTTAATCCGGGATGTTAGTGTGGATTCCCTTTATGGAGGACGCCTGTGCGTGACTTTGTTTAACGTGGGGAGACTGGTGCAAAGACAGCCACCACACGGTCCTTGACAGATCTGGGTCACGATCCAGTGGCACGGAGTCCAAGACAACTGGGGGCCCATTTCTGCCATAGCCTTCATCTGTGTCCCTAGCCACTGTGGCGCTTCCCTAAAGTCAGCCATCATTCTCCACCTGTCCCAACGTTCAGGGCTTGGTCAGATTGCTCTTTGTCAGGAACCTCCCCCTTGACCTTACCGCCACGGGTGACCCTACCAGGCCCAGGAGCACAGCTCCAGACGGCATTGCTCTCAGGATCTCGGGACCACACAGGCTTCTCCAGTATGACAAGGCGACAATCTGCGAGAAGCGCACACACACGTCCTCCACCCCACTACCCCCAGCTTGGCTCTACTCTGCATCCTCTCCTCTCTCTGTACGTATCACTGAACAGAAACAACCCATCTCCATTTCTACACTGACACCAGATTGACACCTATCATCATATTGTCATCATATCATATACTGTCACTACATCATCATACGCCCCCGCCCCCTCCCCCCACGCACACACACTCTCTCTGCAGTGTTTACAAGAGGTCAATGGAAGTGTATTTCAAAGTCGTTCCTGTCCGAGACCTGGCCGCCTCACGCCTGGCTGGTTAAGCGGAGCAGACGGCTCGGTCTCAGGAGGGCGACACCAGACTTTTAGTGCCTCTGACCACCGGCCTCCCCGGTGGGTGAGGCTACCGGGCGTCCTTTGTTTCTTTCCATCCACTGCTCGTGAAAGAGGAAGACAAGTAGGGGGAAGAAGAGAAGAGGGAGAGCGGACAAAGAAGAGAGAGGTCATCCGAGAAGTGTTTCAGGGCCTGTGCTGCGAAACAAACGGACAGCATATCCTCGGGAATTATCTTTATAATTGAGCTGGATGGAGCATCAGGAGTCAGGTGCAGGCCTCAGCCCTCGCTGCCACCTCCACACGGCGGGGAAAGTGTAATGAAGAGACCCCCCGAGGCGTTTAATAGCTATAGTTAGCCCAGATTTATTCACTGCTCTGATGGCTATAGTTAGTAGTAAATTCATCCACCTGCCAAGGGAGCACGTCAACGTAGGATGGGGGGGGGGGGGACACTTCCACGGAGTTAGTTAGCCTTTAATGACGGAGAGGCTGGCTGGAGAGAGCTGATTAGAAAATCAATTATTTATCAAAATGCTACTAAAAATTTCCCCTGAAAATTGAAAAATGGAGAACGGGTCATTATGGTGTGATTTAAATGTTCCGCATTTCATATCAGGGCAGAAGGGTGTAAATGTGTCTGCGTGTGTGTGTGTGTACATTTGTGTTGATTTGCATGTGTGTGTGTGCGTGCGTGTGGGCGTGTCGTCGTTTGAATCTGTGTGTGCATCTGTATGTGTATGTGCATTTGTGTCAGTTTGTGTGTGTCTGTATACTGTGTGCATGCGTGCGCGTGTGTGAATTTCATCACAAAGAAGGATCGATCTAGTGTGAACCAAGATGTCCTCATCCTGGCTGACTGATTAACAAACTGGCTGACTGGCTGGTGGGCTGGCTGGTTGGGCGTCAAACACCCACAAAACTGCCATTTATCTCTTCTCACACACACCCGCACTCTGTCTCAATTTGTCTCCGTCCACCCATCCACCGACACCCTGTGACTGGCAACTGGGGTCAAAGGTTACCTCCTCATCAGTAGCTGGGAGGTTTGAGTCTGATCACTCGCTGTTCATCTCTGCAGACTACCACATGCCTCCTCCCATACATGTGGAGTCACCAGCCGCTTCTTTTCACCTGATAGTGAAGAGTTTCACCAGGGGGATGTAGCGCGTGGGAGGATCACGCTACCCCCCCCCCGAACAGGTGCCCCGACCGACCAGAGGAGGCGCTAGTGCAGCGACCAAGACACATACCCACATCCGGCTTCCCATCTGCAGACACGGCCAGTTGTGTCTGTAGGGACGCCCGACCCAGCCGGAGGTAACACGGGGATTCGAACTGGCGATCCCCGTGTTGGTAGGCAACGGAATAGACCGCCACGCCACCCAGACGCCCTACAGGATTACTGAAGATTTTACATTTTACTGTAGATAAGAGTGGGTGGCAACATCGTCGTGTCGTG
>JAJHIY020000350.1:0-34466 GCA_022114975.2 Lampris megalopsis
CACGACACGACGATGTTCAATATTTCGTGAAGTGTGGGCTAACCACCGGGTTAAGGCAAAAGAGCAAATTGTGCGCCACTACCGCCATTGCCGGGCAGGCCAGGTGCGGTTGGTGAAGCAGTTCTGGTCGAATGCCAGCGGGAATATTTCTGGTGATTTACAGGTCTTCTTACCCGAAAACGATACAGATAAAGCCCGCCTGCAGGCAGCAATGGCGTTGGCGGAGGTGGTCGCGTAACGTGCCATTATGTCTTTCGGATACGTACAGATAGCAGTGCAACGCATCTTGTATGCACAACCGCCAGAGAAATAACGTGCCAGCCCGCACAGATTGTTACATCTTTTCAGGCTTGAAAGTGGTTACATTGCCACCAGTAACAAGGAAGGTGGCCGTGTCTGTCAGGCTTAGCCATCTCTCTTTTCTCAGCTAAAGTGGGTGGCTTATGTATGTTTTGCTGGTGGTGGCAATCGTTGTATTTGGTGTGTTTGTCTGGCTAAAACAGCCCCAGTATGTCGCACCTGAGTGTGATGCCGGAAGCGAAAGTGCACTGTACCGTGACGGCCAGTTCAGTAACCCGGTTGCTCCTGCTCCGGCCAGCTCGGGGCGTTCCCGAAGTGTGCTGGCTATGTGGTATCGTTTTTTGTTTCTAAAACCGAAAGACGCTATACCGCAGCAGGCATTGCCTTCGGTTAAAGTGGACCTGCATGCGCTGTCGCTGACTGATAACGTGATTATCTGGATGGGGCATTCCAGCTATTTTTGCCAGGTTGACGGGTACCGGTTTTTGGTTGACCCGGTGTTCAGTGACGAGGCTTCTCCGGTACCGGGAACCAACCGGGCCTTTAAAGGCAGTAATGTTTACCACGCTATTGATATTCCGGAAATAGATTACCTGCTTATCACCCATGATCACTGGGATCACCTTGATTACCCCACGGTTTCTCAACTGCGTGACAAAATTCGCCATGTGGTCACACCCACTGGTGTGGGATCTTATTTTAGAAAATGGGGTTTTCCTGAAAGCGTTATTACCGAAGGGGAGTGGTTCAGCACAGTAGAGCAGGGCGATTTAACACTGCATATTTTGCCCAGCCAACATTTTTCCGGGCGCTTATTTAAACGTAACCCAACTCTGTGGGGATCATTTGCCATTATTACGCCGCATCATCGCCTTTATTTTGGCGGCGACAGTGGTTATGGCCCGCATTTTCAGGAAATTTACCAACGGGTTGGGGCGTTTGATATCAGCGTGCTTGAGTGTGGGCAATACGACGATGACTGGCCGCGTATCCACATGACTCCGGAACAAACTGCGCGGGCAGCATCTGATTTGCACAGTACTGCGTTGCTGCCATCCCATAATAGTAAATTCAAGCTGGCGCACCATGCCTGGTATGAACCACTGGAGCGCATTTCTGCCGCAAGCCGGCACCACAGCTGGCGGCTAAAAACACCACGCATTGGTGAACGCATTAACATTGATGACCCGCAACAAGTGTTTACAGACTGGTGGCGTAGCCAGTAAAACCCTGTTGGCCGGTGCTGAGTGAGGGAAACAAGGCAGTTTCTGCCTTGTTTTTTTGCCCCATATAACGCACGGTCTGCGCGCTCCAGGATATCGCAAAAGGTTTCTGCCGGTTTTTATATGCGCTGGATTCCAGTTAGTGAGATGCTTTATGCTTTGTGGGCATTAACACGCCGCTTACTGGCTGCCATTACTACACTTTCTGTAAAACTTTCCATACAAACGAGGTTCCCTGTGCGTATCGCCACAATCACTAACTGGGCTTACGGCATTACCGTGGCATTCACGTTAATTTCTGGTGGTGCGTTGATTCTTGCCTCCCGGGCTGATACCGCTGAGCGCGAGGCGGTGGCGCAAAGGGCCTCGCTGGATGACCTCAGCGAGCAACTGGATAAAGATATTTACGGAGAAAGCGATCTTGCCCGCGACTATGTTATTGACCATGATCCGCAGGATTTGCAGGCGTGGCAGCAATTACAGGTTGTTGAAAATAAAATGGAGATTCGGCTGGAACATTACCGGGTGCGGGGGATCCCCGACAGCGCGCTGGATATACTGCGCAAAGCGCTGGCGCAGAGCGATGCTTTAACAGTACTTCAGCGCCAGGCGATGGCTGAGAAAGATGGCGGGAATGACCATCAGGCGGTGAATTTACTGTTTAACCGGGAATACCAACAGCAACTGGAACAAATAGATAGCGTGGTAACGTCGTTTTATAACCAGGTAAACGCCCGGGCGCAAAATATAGTGGTGCAAACCGGGAAAACGGCCCGCCAGCTACGCACCCTTTCTGAAGTTATCGTTGTGATGACATCCGGGTTATTTTTGCTGGTGCTCGGGGTTATTTTACGCCGCCGCTTATTACAACCTGTAGTTAAATTGAGTGATGTGGTCAGTCGCCTGGCGGCCCAGGACTATGCCGCTGAACCACCCGATTACCGCCAGATTGACGAAATTGGCGATATGGCTCAGGCCCTGCGCATATTTCGTGAAAATGGCCTGGTGCGCCAGCAACTGGAGCAGGAGCGCGAAGCAGACCTCGCCCGGCGGCGTTTGTTGGCAACTATGGCTCAGCGCCTCCAGGCCTGTGAACATCGCAAAGATATCTGGCGGGTTGCGGGCGTCTTTGTGCCAGAAATCGCGCCAGGTATTGGTGGGCAACTTTTTGTGCAAAAAAATGCTTCAGGTGAGATGCGTTGCGTTGCCGCCTGGCAAGGTATGACACGCGATTCAGCGCCTTTTTTACCCCAGGCCTGTTGGGCGATTCGCCGGAGTCACCGCCACAGTGCCACTCTGTTGGGCCCGGATATGCGCTGCCTGCACTTGTCTGAATCCGGTGAAGACTCTCGCCATCATGTTTGTGTGCCGTTAATGGCTTACGGGGAAAATATTGGTGTGATGGTGCTGCGCCAAAATGACCCGGAAGGTGAATTCCCGCTTCTGTATCTGGATTTGGTGGCAGAAACGCTGGCGCAGGCACTGACCAGCCAGAAATTGCGCGAAGCCTTGCAGGAAAAGGCGTTATTTGATTCCCTGACCGGGTTGCGTAACCGCTATTATCTTGAAGACGCCACGACACGACGATGTTACCAGGCAAGCCAAAATTCGCAACCAGTCAGTTGCCTGATGGTGGATATTGATAATTTTAAACAACTCAATGATAAGTTTGGCCATGAGGCGGGCGATGATGTGATTCGCCAGGTTTGCGGCAACCCTTAAACGGGGTGGTGGGGCGAACGGGGCCATTTGTGGCGCTACGGCGGAGAAGAATTTCTGATTTTGCTTCCTGAACTGAACAGCACGGCGGCGAAAAGCGTGGCATGCCAGGTGCTGGAGCATGTCGCAGCTATTAATCAGCTACCGGATTACCAACGCTTTGGTGCGGTTACTGTCTCTGTGGGCGTGTCAACCTGGCCGGAAGACGCCCGCCAGGAGCAACTGATCAGCCGTGCAGATGAAGCGTTGTATCATGCAAAACACCTGGGGAGGGCTCAGGTGGTGGTAGCTTCAGAGTTGCCGCCACCACCTGACGTGCTTGAAGTCACCGGGTGATCTTGCCTGTACTGAATACACTAATGGCTTCGCCTTCCTGCCAGTTATCCAGTGTGTCTTCCAGCCCCGGTCAGTATGACGATGCCGCGCTGACGGGCAATAATGGCACTGTGGGATTGCGGGCTGCCGGCGCGCAGGCAAATAGCACGGACTTCATCCACAGGCAACTGCATCGCCAGTGACGGCCACAGGTTTTCAGCACACAATACGCTGCCCGCAGGGAATGTTGGCACGGCAAGCGGTATACTGAGCAGGTGGCACAACGTGCGGTGCAAAATATCGTCTATGTCAATATAACGTGCCTGTAAATAGGCATCGTCCAGCCCGCGGTAACTCTCTGCCACGCCGGATATCACCTGAAACCATGCCAGAGCGGCACTTTGTTGGTGCTGCTGCATGTGTGTGCGGGTTTCAGCCAGTAATCCGGGTCATCCAGCAATGTATGCTGCCCACTGAAAATCGCGGCAATATCTGCCAGCCCGTCGTGTTCCGCCTGGTGAGCCAGAGCCAGAAGGTCATCCAGTGTATGGTTGATAGCCTGTTCCAGTGCGGAAAATGACGCTGTTGACCGGGACAGCGCTTCTGGCGTAAATGGCGCGTTGTCCTGTGCCAGCCAGTGAACAACACCCGTTATTTTGGCCGGTAATTCAGTGGCTGTACCTGCTGTGCCTGCTCTTTCACCAAACTGGTTTTGTGCCAGAGCCAGAAACGCGTCAATGGCCGCCGCGGCATCCGGACCCTGGGCGATTAACCGCAATGTATCGCCACAGCGTACCTGGAGCAGGGCAATCTGGTTGAGGGTAATCGGCGAGATGCAATTTGCCGTCTTTCTCCAGCGACAGAGCGGCATTAAACCCACTCAAGCGCTGCCACCAGGTGGGCCGCCGGGCGCACATGCAGCCCATGAGGGTTAGTGACCCACCCAACTGGCTGTCATGGCGCTCTCACCAGGTGCCTGCGCCAGCGCAACCGGTGGAGGCAATGGTGCGTTCTCTTCCACCCCTAACTGGGCACGCTTTGCCTGCAGTGCATTTTCAGCTTCAGCTTTTACGCGCTCGATACTGGCCCCTGTAGCGGCAATGCTGGCTGCTGCCAGCGCCCCTTCCACCAGAGGTGCGGCACAGGAGTGTGACTTTGGCTGCGACCTCCGGGTCAAGCAGTTCCAGCGCTGTTTCAGCGCTGAGCAGGGCGCTACCCATATCCATCAACACCAGAATATGGGCAGTATCGGCAACGGAGTTGATGGCATCCATCACTTTTACCGGGTCGGTGCCGATGGGGGAAGTCCGGGTCATCCAACCCGGCGGCGACAGCTATCCGGCAGTTCGTTTTCCCCTGCAACATTTGTTGCGACAACGCACACACGCCTTCACCCAAAGCGGCACTGTGTGAAACGATAACCAGATTAACCATATCTCATACTCCCTGTGGCTGTGCGGCTTGTGCCAGCGCCTGCATCATAAACATCACTGAGGTTGCCCCCGGGTCCTGATGGCCAATACTGCGCTCACCCAGATAGCTGGCACGGCCTTTGCGCGCCTGCATGGTAATTGTGCTGTGCGCTGCTTCTTCAGCACACCTGCTGGCGGCAGCGAGCGCATCATTCAGACGGTATCTGTTGCAGGCTGGACTGGCGTAAACTTTCAACCACCGGCCACCAGACATCACACATGGTTTTGTCTCCTGGCTCGGCTTTGCCACGGCTGGCAACACCTGCGGGCACCTTCCTGAATGACCTGAGTCAAGTTCCTCCAGGGTAAGTGCCTGGTGTGCCTGAGCGGGTTGGGCTGCGCGCATAAAAAAGGTACCAAATAGTGGGCCGCTGGCACCGCCCACGCTTGAAAGCAGCGTCATGCCGGTATTTTTTAATATAAAACCGATGTCTTTATCGGCCACTGCCGGGAGTTTCTCTGCCACTTTATTAAACCCACGGTGCATATTCAGACCGTGGTCGGCATCGCCGATTTCTCTGTCCAGCCCGGTCAGAAAGTCACTTTCCCGAGTGAATACTTCAGTACACAGCGTTAACCAGTTGACGATTTGTTCACGGCTTAATGACTGGCTCATGATTATTCTCCCCATCTCAGTGCAGGTGTGTTGACTGGCGCATCCCACAATGACAGCAGGTCATCATCTACTTTTAATAAGGTAATGGAGACGCCGGACATATCCAGGGAGGTACAGTAAGACCCCACCAGGTTGCGCTCAATGATTAGCCCGGCTTCCTGGCAGCAGTGTGCCAGCCGGTCATAAACACCATACAACTCAGACAGTGGCGTTGCGCCAAGGTTGTTCACCAGGGCAATAACCCGGTCGCCCTGTTGTAACGCTTGTTTTTGTTCTGTGTGTTCCTGCCATTCACCCTGGCTGCAGTCCCACTGGCGCAGGGTGCGTTGCCAGGTACCATTTTCCAGCAGTGTGGCGAACATGGCATCGACAGTATCGTTAAGGTTGGTAAACGCCCGGCGATCAATGCCGGGTTCACCATGAATACCCACGCCGAACTCCATTTCATGTTCATTCAGGGTAAACGACGGCGTTCCGGCAGCTGGCACGGTACAGGCACTGAGTGCAATACCAATCGAATGCCCCTGATTATTGATTTTCCAGCCTAACTGCGCACACTGGCTTAATGAATCACCACGCTGTGCGGCCGCGCCCAACAGCTTTTCAATCAGTACTGTATTCGCCACACCCCGGCGCCCTGCGGTATACAGGCTGTCTTTTACTGCCACGTCATCATCAACTATCACCGTCCGCGACCCGCACACCACTCTCGTGTAGTAATTCTGCCGCGGTTTCAAAATTGAGAATATCGCCAGTGTAGTTTTTGACTATCATCAGTACGCCTTCACCGCCATCTATTGCCTGGGCGCACTCGAAAATTTTATCCGGAGTGGGTGAGGTGAAAATTTCTCCCGGGCAGGCACCGCTCAACATTCCTTTGCCGACATAGCCACAATGCATTGGTTCATGCCCGCTTCCACCGCCAGACAGCAGCGCCACTTTGCCACTCACGGGTGCATCGGCCCGGGTGACATAAAGTGGATCCGGGTGCAAGCGCAATGTGGGGGTGCGCTTTTACCAAACCGGTAAGTTGTTCCGTTAGCACAGTTTCAACATCATTAATCAGTTTTTTCATTTTGTTTGATGCTCCATTTCAGGGTGGGCTGGTTGACAGAGAGTTTCTTATGTTCACCACATTATTCTTGCCTGGGCTTTCGTGAAATAAAAAAAACCAAAAATGGCGTTCCATTATGGAACTCAAAAATAAATATATGTTCCATTATGAAACGTATATTGGGTGCTGAAATAAAAACTGCGACTGATGTCAAATAAACTAACGCCAGACCAGGTTTGTTATGCCAGAAAATACAAGGTTTATTGTGAATGAGGCGGGTGGTTACTCTTTTTCTGTGTATGCCTCTCCGTGGTTTTTACTCTAAAGGAACAAACTAAACCCGGCTGTAGCAGGCGTTTTCCCATTTTGAGTGATGTCTGGATCGCAATTTCGCCTGGTTTTTTGGATATCTGTTTCTGATTGAAACGCAGTATTTATTAATTTGTTTCAAAATGAAACGTTAATATTTTTTGTTTTTTATCTTTTTGGTGAGGGCCAGAATGACATCAGTGCATTAAACAGTGAAAGGATATGGCCCAATTAATGCCGGAGCGCTGAGGTGAAACAAGGGTTATTACAACCCGATTCCGGTCGTAATACGGGCAAGAAAACAACCTGGTTGTGGAGGATAACCAATGCTCAATGTAATTCAGTCCCCCTTCTAAATACTTGCAAGGCCCGGATGCAGCAGCACTGTTTGGCGAGTATGCCAAAAACCTTGCAGACAGTTTCTTCGTGATTGCCGATGATCTGGTCATGAAACTGGCCGGAGAAAAAGTGATGAATGGCCTGCACCGTAATGACATTCAATGCCATGCCGAACGTTTTGGTGGCGAATGCAGCCACAATGAAATTAACCGCCTGATAGCACTGATGAAAGCCCAGGGAAGTAAAGGCGTCATTGGCGTTGGTGGCGGGAAAACACTCGATACCGCGGAAAGCCATGGGTTACTACCTGCATATGCCGGTGTGATTGTAGTGCCCACTATTGCTTCTACTGATGCACCAACCAGTGCATTATCCGTGATTTATTCCGATCAGGGGCGAGTTTGAAGAATATCTTATTTACCCGAAAAACCCCGATATGGTGGTAATGGACACCGCCATTATTGCGAAAGCGCCGGTGCGCCTGCTGGTGGCGGGGATGGGGGGACGCGCTTTCCACCTGGTTTGAAGCCAAAGCCTGTTATGACGCCCATGCTGTGAGCATGGCCGGGGGGGCAGTCTACCGCCGCGGCTCTTAGTCTTGCCCGCCTGTGCTATGACACTTTACTGGCGGAAGGGGAGAAAGCACGCCCTTGCCGCCCAGGCGGGCGTGGTAACTACGGCGCTGGAACGGATTATTGAAGCAATACTTACCTGAGTGGTATCGGTTTTGAAAGTAGTGGCCTTGCGGCGGCTCACGCCATTCATAATGGGTTTTACTGTGCTGGAGTCCTGCCACCATTTGTATCATGGTGAAAAAGTGGCTTTCGGGACACTTGCTCAACTGGTGCTGCAAAATAGCCCAATGGAAGAGCTGGAAACGGTACTGGGTTTCTGCCACCGGGTCGGCCTGCCGGTTACTTTGGCTGAAATGGGTGTCACTACCGATATTGAAAACAGCATTATGGCGGTAGCGAAAGCCAGTTGTGCTGAAGGTGAAACCATCCATAATATGCCGTTCCCGGTTACTCCTGAGCAGGTTTATGGTGCCATCCTGACCGCCGATTTACTCGGTCAGCAATGGCTGACGAAGTAAGATTATTCCCCCGCCATCAGGAAACTGGCGGGGGATTAACAGAAATATGATCCGTCTCGCCCCCTTTTTTTGCCAGGCAGGGATAATAATGGCCTGATATTCTTCACTCTTCGAATTGCAGTTATGCTGGCTGCGCTCATCACCTGGTCACTGGCGGGTGCCAGCCTCTGAGGTGTTTGCCTCGCTGTAACTCGAATTATTTTGCTTCCAGGCAGCTACCGGGACTCCCGCATGACAGATATCGTAACGTCCACGTCTGAATATCCGCCTTATATCCATGAATCCTGGCATCGCTGTGCCGCGATGATGCACCCGGAAACCTGGCGCCAGCCGCACCGGGCTCTGGGCGTTACATTTCGTTCTATTTGCCAGCGCAAAGCTGCGTTAATAACCATTGCTCAGGCGGCACTGGAAGATGCGCTGGAGTTTATGGACCGGCGGCATTGCGCACTACTGGTGCTGGATGAGTCTGCCTGTTTGCTGGAAAGTTGCGGGCACCCACAGACGTTAGCCGCGCTGGCTGAACTGGGCTTCAGCGCCGGGTGCTATTGTTCGGAAAGCATTATTGGCAGTTGTGCGTTATCCCTTGCCGCTCAACTGGGCCAGCCGGTTAAAACCACAGGCCGTGCGCATTTTAAACAGGCGTTGTTTGACTGGTGTTTTTGTGCCACGCCGGTATTTGATAACCACGGGCGGCTGGCGGGGTCTGTGGCACTGGTGTGCCGGAGTGAAGAGACTTGTCCCGGTGACTTGCCACTGACGCTGGCCATTGCCCGTGAAGTGGGCAACTCATTGTTGACCGACAGCCTGCTGGCAGAGTCAAATCGCCACTTAAACCAACTTTATGGTTTGCTGGAAAGTATGAACGACGGCGTACTGGCCTGGGATTCTCAAGGTATTGTGCAGTTTCTGAATCCGCAGGCGGCCGAATTATTGCTGTTACAGCCGCAACTGAGCCAGGGACAGCCGTTACAGGAACTGATTACATTACCGGCATTACTACGCAGAAGTATTCGTAAGCGTCAGCGCCTGAACCATGTTGAAGTCACTTTTGAGAGCCAGCACCAGTTCATTGACCTGGTGGTGACGCTCAAGCCTATTCATGATGCGCAGGGCGACAGTTTTATTCTGCTGTTGCACCCGCCTGAGCAGATGCGCCAGTTAATGACCAGCCAGATAAGCCGGGTCAGCCATACTTTCGAACAGATGCCTCAGCAAGATGCTGATTCACGGCGTTTGGTGCACTTTGGGCGTCAGGCGGCAAAAGGCAATTTTCCGGTCTTACTGACTGGTGAAGAAGGTGTGGGGAAAACCAGGCTCAGTGAAGCTATTCATAATGAAACCCGCCAGGCGGGTGGGCCATATATTGCCATTAACTGCCAGCGTTTTGCCGATCCTGACGCGGTGGCCGATTTCCTGGGTACCGGTCCAACAGATGAGCAAAACGGCCAGTTAAGTAAGCCTGAACTGGCTCATGGTGGAACGCTCTTTTTGGATAATATTGAATTTTTACCGGGAGAGATTCAGTCGGCCCTGTTGCAGGTTATCAAGCAAGGTATGGTTACCCGCCTGGGTTCCCAGCGCATGATCCCGGTGGATGTCAAAATCGTGGCGGCGACAGGGCAAAACCTGGAAGACCGGGTGGCGCAAAAACAGTTCAGCCGTCAGTTGTATTACGCTTTCCATGCCTTTGAAATTCACATTCCGCCACTGCGCCAACGTAAAGCCAGTATTGAGAAACTGGTGCGCCATAAACTGGCGCAGCTGGAAAAGCCTTTCGCTGTCCGTTACCGAATTGATGATGAAGTACTGGCTCAGCTGGCGGATTATACCTGGCCTGGTAATGACTTTGAGCTGAATACCGTGGTCGAAAATATGGCAATGCGCAGTGATAATGGGCGTATCCGGCTAAGTAACTTACCCGATTATTTATTGGGTATTTCTGCATCCGGTGAACCTGCCTGGCCTGCCATGGCGTCGGGCTTATCTTTTCCGGCAATAGAACGGGATGCCATCGTACATGCAGCCAGAGTGACACAGGGACGGGTTCTTGAAATGTCACGCCTGCTTAATATTGGCCGTACCACGTTGTGGCGCAAAATGAAGCAGTACCATATTGATGCCCGGCAATTTCGGGAACGATAAACCCCGCCAGAAGCCAGCCAGCGGGGCAGAGTGTTTAGCGGTTTACATCCACAACCAGGCGGCCACGAATTTTCCCAGCCAGCAAATCACTGGCGGCCGGAATCGCTTCTTCCAGGCTGATGGTGCGGGTGAGCCCTTCCAGCAAGGAGAAATCCAGCGTTTCAGCCAGGCGGGACCAGGCTTCAGTGCGTTCTTCATAAGGCCGGGTAACACTGTTAATGCCCAACAGGCTCACACCACGCAGGATAAACGGCGCAACGGTTGACGGGAAATCCATACCTTGTGCCAGCCCGCAAGCGGCAACCGCACCATCGGCTTTAGTCGTTGCACAGGCGTTTGCCAGCGTGTGGCTGCCAACGGAATCCACCACGCCAGCCCAGCGTTCTTTCCCTAACGGCCGGCCCGGCTGGCTGAGGGTGTCGCGGTCGATGATCGTGCTGGCGCCCAGTGTTTTCAGGCCTTCGGCCAGTTCAGGGCGACCGGTGGATGCCACCACGTTGTAGCCCAATTTTGCCAGCAGTGCGACAGCCACGCTGCCAACACCGCCATTTGCGCCGGTAACCAGTATTTCACCATCCTGCGGTTTAATGCCGTGGCGCATCAGTGCCATCACACACAACATGGCAGTATAACCAGCGGTGCCAGTCGCCATTGCCTGAAACGGCGTAATACCTGCTGGCAGTGGCACCAGAAAATCGCCATTAATCCGCGCCTTTTGTGCCAGGCCACCCCAGTATTGTTCACCAACACCCCAGCCATTCAGCACCACTTTGTCGCCCGCTTTGAAGCGCGGGTGGGCACTGTGTGTGACAGTTCCCGCAAGGTCAATACCAGGAACCAGTGGAAAGGTGCGTACTACCGGGCTTTTCCCGGTAATTGCCAGCCCGTCTTTGAAGTTCAGTGTGCTGTATTCAACATCAATTGCGACGTTTTCATCAGGCAACTGGCTTTCATCCAGGCAGCGGGTTGTGCAGCGGTAGCCGGCGTCATCTTTTTCTACCAGCAGAGCATTAAACTGACTCATAAAAACTCCTGTTAGCTTGTATTAAATTCGGGGGAGACCGGCAAGGAATCCTGCGAGGAATAACCGCATCGGGTCTTCACTGCGTGTCAGGCGGGCGCGCAATACCGCACCTTCCCAGCCAATCCAGAAAAAGGCGGCCAGTTGTGCGCAATCTGCACCTGGCGCGAGAGTGCCATCGTCGCGTGCGGCTTGTAATGTTTGTTCCACCAGAGCTTGCCAGCCTTGCAGCACAGCCTCCAGCCGGGCGCAAAAATCAGCAGAGAGTAACGGGCCTTCTTGCCCAAGGTTGCCAACCAGGCAGCCCCGGGTGAACTGGTACTTCGCCATGCCTGCGCAGGCATGGTCAACGAAATCCGCCAGGCGGCCGAGAGGAGGGCGAGCCGTGTTATTCAGGTGTTTTTCCAGCATGCGGCGAAAGAAGGCGTCGTACCACTCAAGCACTGCCATTCCCCAGGCTTCTTTGCTGGAAAAGTAGTAGTAAAACGACCCCTTAGGTACACCAACCGACTTCAGAATTTGATCCAGGCCAGACGCGGTAAAGCCATGACTGGTCATTGCTTCTGTCCCGGCTCTGAGCAGGGCCTGTTGGGTTTCTTCGCGGCTGCGCCCTTCTTTGGGCGGGCGACCACGGCGCTTTTGTATCGTGTGGGCATGTTCATGGCGCTTAATTTAGACTGGTCGTCTATAAAATGCAATAATAATGGCACAGTAAAGTAAGGGTTTTAGGGGTTTTCCAGAATATGAGGATGGAGATGTGTCCTGGAAGTGGAATTAAGAACGGTCTGCCGTGGCAACCGCCACCACCCCGGGAAAGCCAGGGGTGTTGTATTGATACGGGAATGGCATAACTGCCTTAAGCTGTATTTTTTTTCTGCTGAGAAGGGGAACGGGTGTTAACCCATAACATTAGCCCCCAGCCGACCATCACCATGATGGCCGCGCACAGGTATATCGATTGCATACCCCACAGGCCGCTTACCCACCCGGCAACCGGCCCGGTAATTCCCAGCGCCAGGTCAAGAAATGCGGAAAAAACCCCCAGTGCTGACCCCTGATTTTGTTCTTCCACGCGGTTAACCGCTTCAACACCCAGTGCCGGGAATACCAGTGAGAAACCAAAACCTGCCATAAATGCTCCGGCACCGGCAAGCCAGGGCATTTGGCGCGAGCCAGATAAGCAATAACCCCAGACACTCCACGATAAAACACACCAGTGACACCCGTATACCACCAAACCGGATTATCGTATTACTCAGAACCAGGCGGACGCAGATAAACCCAATACTGAACAGTGAGAGCGTAAAAGCTGCGCCCCTGCCACTGGCGTTGAGCAAAGTAGAGGGTAATAAATGTGGCCAATAACCCCAAAACCAATGGTACCCAGACCCAGCCCCATCCCGAACGGGAACACGCGGGCGACAACTTTATGAAATGGCGGCGCGTTTACCTGCGACCACTTTGACGTCCGCTTTACCACGGGCAAAAAACAACCCAATGGTTGCGATAACAATAATGAGTACTGAAAAGCCGGCTAACCCAAAATATTGGTTCAGAATAACACCGAGCGGTGCACCGGATGCCATGGCGACATAAGTTGCTACGCCATTCCAGGAAATCACCCGGGAAGTATGAATACTGCCCACCGTTTTAATTGCCCCATAACGTCGCGCCAGTGGGCGGTGAAGCTTTCGCCCACACCAAGAAACAGGCGGCCAACCAGTAATGCGGCAACGGCCAGGGCAGGCGAATGGGTAAGAAACGCGGGCAATCAGTGTGGACAACCCGCTCAGCCCACAACAAATAATCCCCAGGGAACACCACTTTTTTGGGACCCCAGGTATCAGTGTAACGCCCGGCATGGGGGCGGCTGAACAGAGTGGAAATGTACTGAATACTGATAACAATGCCTGCCAGCAACGTACTGTAGCCTAAATCGTAATGTACAAAACTGGGTAAAACTGCCAGCGGCAGCCCGATAGAGAAGTAGCAAATGCAGGTGAAAACAACGATTGAAATAATGCGCAAATTCAGTTTGGCGCCAGTTAATGGGGCGGGACATGACATATCCCGGACAGCAGATTGGTATGACAAATGTAACTGATCAACAAGGCTGGTTACCAGTGCGTAATGTTACTTTTGTTGTCGCTGGTTGTTACCCAAGAAATGCTTTGTGTTTCGCCTGTACGAGGTTGTTGTATGAAAAATTATTGCCCGGCATGTCTGATTGCCACAGTGTAAATATTTTTTAGTTTACTAGTATGGATGATTATAGTTCACCTGATTATTCATTATTGGACCTGAAAGGTAATTTAAAAACTATTTTTTAAAAAAATGTGCATTTGATGGTGATTGACTTAATGATTTCTGAAAATAAACATGGTGTAGGATAATTCTTAATTTTATCTTTCGGTAATGTATTTAATTTCAATTAATTACAGGTAAACCAACTAAACCTGGTAAATTGACTTACAGCAATGCCTGCGCCAGGATCCAGCTAATTTATGTTTATTTTTGCCGGTTGCAGGGATCTTTGCGACTGGCTTGTCTTGTTTGAGAATTAATGGGGCGTGTGGATGTATTCATCTCTGGATGAATTGTATGAATTGCAGCACCACCTGCATTGTTTGCTAAAAGAAAAAAATTACCGGGCACTTAGCCGGATTTTTGACTCTGTTCGGCAGGCTCAATATACGGACTTGCCTGCGGGTGGACGGGGATTGATAAGTTCGCTGGCTTTTTTGTTTCCACAATATCAGCTTGCTCGCGACAACGTTCATGCCGAGTTACTGGCATGGCACTTTGCCTGTCCGGAAGATGCCACGCCTTGCTTATTGCTGGCAGAAAGTTGGTTTGCTATTGCCAGTGAAACACTTCGGACCGGTGTATCTGTTGCCCCTGGTGAACAACCTGTACCTCGTGTGGTGATTGCAAATACCGCGGGTTTTTCATGGGCAGTACAGGCGATAGCTTCAGGCGGTTATTGCCCCGAAGTCTTTATGCTGTTGATGAATGCAACGGGTTACCTGGGTATGCCTGGTGGGGGTGAGAAATGGCTTATGGCCAGTGACGTTTCCGGCACATCAGTTTGATGAAGACACACTGGCATTTGCCCGGCAGTTTGGCGCGTTACCGCTCAATAAAGGGTCCGTCTCTCTGGCATTGCGGTTGCCCACTTACTCAGAGACCCGCTTCCCCGCCCTGTATTGGTTTAACCGCACACTGGAGTGTGACCCGGCAAATATTGTGGTCCGTGAGCAGTGGGTGCGGTTATTGTCCCCGTTACATTATGGCGACATTCATTACCAGGCAGTGAAGCGCTTTCTCAGTAGCGAATATTGCCAGAGCCTGAGTTTGCAGGATCGTAACCAACTGCGGCGCATAGAAGTTTATGACAAGATAAATAACCCGGTGTTGTGGCCTCTGCCGGGGAAAACGTACCGTATTCGCCGTCTGGATGCGCGCTTTCGCCAGTTGCTGTCTCTTTCTTTACATCCGGAAGCTCAGGCCAGCGGTTATTTGGCCTATGCCCGGTTTTGCGAACATTTTTTGCTTAACAGGTACGGGCGAAAGTGGCGGTTAACATCCTGGTTTGCCGGGCAGATTTATCAGTGCGTTGCTGCACTTGTTGTAATAGACGCTCCGGCTTTTTGGTTGACACACAGCAGTCAGGTCTTCTCGCTTCTGGCACTTGCGTTGGGCAATGAAAATGCTCCACAGGCAGACAGGCAGCAGGTGCTGTCAAGTCTGGTCGCACTGACCCGCGCCCGGGGAAGTTCTGTACTGGATGCCTTGCTGGCATTACTGGCAGCAACACCAGATGGTGTTTCAGGTCTGAAACAGGCGCTATCTGCCAGCCAGTTACTGGCGCTGCAGGACAGAATTCAGCACGCGGCTGCGGCAGAGTTTTGGCAGGCCTGTAATAATCTTGCTGCGCTGGGGTATGGCAAAGCGCTGGGGAAAATACTCATGCGCGCGGCACAGCAGGGAGGGCGCCAGGCAGCACTTTTTTTGGCCGATGTTCAGTCGGGTGCGAATCCACGGACTCTGTCAGCCATGGCTCTGCCTGAGAATGAATTACAGGCACAACGCGTCTTTGTCCAGGCAGGTGACCAGGGGGATGCTCACGCCTGGTTTTTACATAGCCGGTTACTTGAAAGGCAACTCATGCGGGGATCTCCGCCAGGAGAAGTAATACGCCTCGCAGAGGCAAGGGAACAGTTGTTATACCAGTCTCAGCAAGCCGGGCACGCACTTGCCCACTATGACCTTGCCTGTACACTGGTTCTCTCTGACTTTTCTGAAAAAGTTCAGCATGGACTGGAGCAACTCTGCCCGGCAATTTTGCTGTCGGGGAATATCAGTGGTGATTACCGGGCTTATATCGCCTATCTGTTTGCATACTGTGCGTTGCATGGGCGCGGAATGGCAAAAAACTTATGGTTGGTGGATTTCTGGATACAACGCGCCTGGTTGTGGAGCCTGTCGCCTCGTTATCTGCAGTTTCGTGATGATGTCGTTTCCCGCTACCCGTTGTATGTGTTGTACCGGCGGCAGGTGAAAAAGCACCAGGCAAGTGTCCCTGAGTGGCAGAAACGGCTTATCCGGCAACTGGGTTTTGATACTGGCTGTGTGGAGGTACAGGCATGATTGTTCTTGCTGGTTTCATGGTGCTGCTGGCGGCGCGTTATGCCTGGCGATGGAGAACGCTGTCCGGGAGAGACACACCTTTTCCCCGAAAACTCTGAGTGAGGTAAGGTAAATAAAAAAAGCCTTATTCCTCTTCACTGAAAATAACGCCACCACACGACTATAATTCTGGAGAACTGATGAAAATTGCCCGTTTTGCCGAACGTACTCAGTTAAGCCCGTATACATTGCGTTATTACGAGACTCTGGGTTTGCTTCGTATTGCACGCGATACCAGTGGCCACCGGCAGTTTAATGAAAAAGATATTGAATGGGTCAAATTCATTACCCGGCTGAAAGAAACCGGCATGCCTCTGGCGCAAATCTGTGCCTATGCGGCGTTACGGGAAAAGGGGGCTGTCACTCTTTCCCAACGGCGGCAAATGCTGGCGGAACACCAGGCGGTATTGCAGGCACATATCGCTCAGGCTCAGGCGCATCTGCAGGCGCTGGACAATAAAATTGCTTTCTATGATGAGGCATTGCGGGAACAGGTGGCGCATCAGAATGCTCAGGTGTGATTATCTTCGGGAATAAGTAGCCTTTTTGTTGCGGTAATATTTTCTTGACTTAGAGTTAACTCTAACTTTTAGCCTGTTACCTGTACTGATTAACCGGAGGTAACACATGCAACAGTCACGCTATGAAAAAGGGTTAACAAAGCTTGCTGAAATTGATGGTGAAGCAGGCGAAAAAGTGGTTAACGGGCTGGCGGATATCTGCCCTGATCTCGGCCGCTATATTGTGGAGTTTGGTTTTGGTGATATTTATTCCCGCCCACAACTCAATCTTAAATCACGGGAAATCGCAACGGTTGCGGCGTTGACCGCGATGGGCCATTGCGAGCCTCAACTGGCTGTGCATATTCAGGGAGCACTGAATGTTGGTTGCAGCCGCGAAGAGATTACAGAAGTGATGTTGCAAATGGCGCTGTACGCAGGGTTTCCGGCAGCGCTGAAAGCGGTCGCTGTCGCGCGTGGTGTGTTTGCTCAGGCTGAGCGTGAAGCTCATGCATAACAGTAACAATGTGCCAGTCTTCTGGCACATTCCCTGCTATTTCCCCACATTCCTCCTTGTTTCCTCCCCATTGGCACAAATTGCTTACCACGGTTTGTTGAATCTTTTCTCTGCCTGGATGAGAATGAGTGTTCTCATTTGTGGGGTGTGATTCCCGCAATTCCTGCTATCACGGAATATTTATGACTACGGACCGTATAAGCCGCCAGGATGCCAGGCGCGACACAATTATTCAGGCTGCCCGAACATGCTTTCGGGATAAAGGGCTGCATGGTACTTCTATGGCGGATATCGCCCGGGAAGCGCAACTCGGGCCGGGCCAAATCTACCGCTGTTTTCAGAATAAAGACGCCATTGTGGAAGCGATTATCAAGGTGATTATTGGTGCCCGGGTGGAGCATATGCTGGCCGTCAATCATGATTTAGTGCGCAAGGCCGATGAGTTTACCCGTGGCCTGGCTGGTATTGCCGCATTTGACAGCCACGATGATGCACTGTTGCTGGAAATCAGTGCTGAAGCAACCCGTAACCCACGCATTGCTCAACTGGTGGTTGAGGCGGACTTGCGTTTATTTGAACAAGGATGCGCCATGCTGAAAGCGCGCTATCCGCATCTGGATACAACGCAAATCAATGCGCTAAGTGAAGTAATGGCGGTGCTCACTGAAGGCACTCTGGTTCGCCGCCATGTTCGCCCGCACCGGCCAATTGATGCGCAATGCTTGCAAAGTAATTACCTCGCCATATTGCACACTCTGTTTCCAGACACTCAGCGCAACGACACCAGTAAAAAGGAATAAATCATGTCAATACAACAACGTACGCAGTATGCTCTGATACTTGGCATGCTGGCTGCGTTGGGGCCACTGTGCACCGATTTTTATCTACCTGCGTTGCCGGATATTACTGCGCATTTACAGGTAGCCACTTCGGTGACGCAACTGACTCTCACCGCGTCTCTGGTTGGTTTGGGGTTGGGGCAACTGGTTTTCGGCCCGTTAAGTGACCGAATGGGGCGCAAAGTACCTCTGTTGGCTTCTCTGGTTATTTTTATTCTGGCATCAATTGGCTGTGCGATGGCAACCCGCATGCCTGATTTAATAGTGGCACGTTTTATCCAGGGGCTGGCCGGGGCGGGGGGAGCAGTATTGTCCCGGGCCATTGCGCGTGACTGTTACGCCGGTCCAGAGTTGACGCAGTTTTTTGCTTTACTGATGGCGATTAACGGTGTGGCTCCGATTGCCGCACCGGTATTAGGTGGGCTGCAACTGGCGCTGACCGGCTGGCAGGGGCTGTTTATTACTCTGGCCCTGGTGGGGATTGCGATGCTGGTTGTTGTGTTCACCCAATTAGCCGAGAGTTACCCGCCTCAACGGCGGCAAAAACAGCAAGGTAATATGGCAGCATCATTTATTGCAGTGATGCGTGAACGGCGATTCATGGGGTTGTGCCTGGTGCAGGGGTTTATGCTGGCCGGGTTATTTGCGTACATTGGTGCTTCATCTTATGTTTTTCAGTCTCACTGGCAACTGACGCCACAGCAGTATAGTTACCTGTTTGCTTTGAATGGTGTCGGGCTTATCGTATTTTCCCTTGGCACGGTGAAACTCTCGGGGCGTTGGGGAGAAAAGCCTGTTCTGGTTGGTGCTCTGGTTCTGTCGGTCATTGCCGCAGTAATACTCTTGCTGTGTGGTGTGGTGGGGGCACCGCTGTCGGTTATTGTTCCTGTGTTGTTCGTAGCCGTATCCATTAACAGCGCAGTCTGTACCCTGGCCGGAGCCATGGCGATGCAGGCACAAGGGCAACATTCAGGTACTGCATCCGCTTTTTTAGGCACCTTAATGTTCATAATGGGGGGCGTGAGCGCACCTTTAACTGGCATTGGCGGCACCTCTTTTATTTCTATGGGCGTGGTTCTGGGTGGGAGCTATCTGCTGGCGCTGTTAAGTTATGTACTGATAGCCCGCAAAGCATAACCGGACGAATCTTCCATGCAGCGCAACGTGTCGGGTGTTTTTAGCGGGTAAATGGGGTCTGCCGTCAGTTGCAATAGTGGCGGGTTTTACCGTCCCGGCGCACGAAAAACAATGTCATGCATTAAACAAGAAGGAAACCCTGAGGGTTTCCTTCTGTGTGTTCAGAAACGGATAAGTGCCAACTTAGCGTGGTTGTACTGGCCGTTTGTTATCACCGTTACTGTTCTGGCCAGGGTCTTTTTTGTTCTGCTTCTGCTGGTTGTTTTGCCCGTGCTGTAGCGCAGCCTGAACAATGGGAACAACGGCAAAGGCAAGTAAAGCAGAAAGTGCGACAAATTTGTTCATATCATCCTCAGACTGAGCTTCAATGGCTTCCCGTTAACGGGATTTCATCGGGTTCTTTGTTACATAAGGGAGGGGGGTTCCCTGGCTCGTTATTAACTGAGGTATATAAGGGAAATTGTGAGCAAAGTATGGTTTTTTTAATTCAGGTTGTTCTCTGTGGTAACGCAAGGATAGATTAGTAGGAATGAAATGTGTTTTATTCTCAGTTATCTCTGCTTAATTAATGAATAAATCATACTTTTGTTGGATTGTTTTGGTTTTAAAAAAATAATTATTTTTTGAATGGATTTTGTTAGTGAAGTTTTTTGCGGTTTTTTTTGTTTTTTCATCTTTATTTTTCAAAATGCAGTAAAAAACAAAATGTTACATTTGTTTTTCTGTGAGTTTTTTTTGTGGGGTAAATGATAAAAATATTAACTAAAAATGTAATTGTGCCGATATTAATTACAGGTGCTTCGCTCCAGATACGGAAATGCTGCAACAGCATTATGCTGTATTCCTGTTTCTCATCTCAGCACCTGGCTTGTTATCATTTAAATACTCCGGGGGTTATATGCACTTTATTCGCAACCTTAAAATAAAGGTTATAATGTTATCTATCCTTATCCTGTTCACTCTGTTGTGGAGTGGGGTCTCTTTTTTCTCTCTGCATGCACTGGGCAGCCTGAAAGAAGAAGTCGAGCTCACCAATGTCCAGCAGGTGAACGGCGACATTATTAATGGTGCCAGTTCGCGTTACTACCAGGTTAAGCTGGCTATGGACCGTGCGATGGTCGCACAAAAAAATGGGGATACAGCCAGTTATCAGCAGTTAGTGGATGGAATTGGTAAGGATATTGATTTCCTGCAAGGGGGGCTTGATCAGTTCAAAGTGACAGACCATGCCAACATCAGTAGTGCTGCTATTGATAATATTTACAACAGCTCTCTGACACTGTTTACTCAGGCAATTAAGCCAATGTTCGAAACGGTGAAGGCAAATAACCTGGACGCCTTTACTCAACTGACAAATGATAAATATAATCCGCTGCGGACCAATTTCACCGACGCCATTCTCGCTTATAACCAGGAGATTCATGATCTTAAAACAGCAGCCAATGGTCGTATTCATAATTGGGTTTCTGTGTCGCGTACCGTAATTATTATTACGATGATTATTGGTCTGGTGATCCTGGTGCTAAGTGAGCGTTACTTATCTGTGTTCCTTGGCCGCCCGCTGGAGTGGGTAAAACAACATTTGCAGGTGTTATCACAAGGTCATCTGGATAAATCCACGCAGCCACTGGGCAATAACGAAGTGGGGCAGTTAATTCCCTTTCTGGAGACCATGCAGCAAAATTGGGTGAAAACCGTTTCGCAAATTCGTGGTAGTGCCAGCGAGATTTACCACGGCTCCAGTGAAATTGCCGCAGGTAACGTCGATTTGTCATCGCGTACAGAAGAGCAGGCAGCAGCGCTGACTGAAACAGCCGCCAGCATGGAACAGTTGAGTGCTGTAGTAAAACAGAACGCTGATAACGCAGCCCAGGCCAGTACGCTGGCACAAACTGCATCCAAAGCGGCGAATGAAGGTGGTGAAGTGGTACAGGGTGTTATCAGTAGCATGAAAAATATCACCAGCAGCTCACAAAAAATCGCCGACATCATCAATGTTATCGACAGCATTGCATTCCAGACCAACATTCTGGCGCTTAACGCCGCGGTTGAGGCGGCTCGTGCTGGCGAACAAGGGCGTGGGTTTGCGGTGGTAGCCAGTGAAGTGCGTAACCTGGCCCAGCGCAGTGCGGGTGCGGCAAAAGAGATCAAAACTCTGATTGATGAATCAGTCAGCAATGTTAACACCGGTTATGAGCAGGTCTCCCTGGCAAACACCACGATGGATAACATCCTGAAATCTGTTTCCAGTGTGACCAGCATTATGGCGGAGATTGCATCGGCATCTGTGGAGCAAAGCAAAGGTATTTCCCAGGTGGGAAGTGCAATTTCTCAGATGGATACCGTAACACAACAGAACGCATCGTTGGTGGAAGAGTCTTCCGGCACGTCGGCGTCACTGGAAGAGCAGGCTCACCGGTTGACTGAAATTGTTTCGGTGTTCCGCTTGCCGGGTGATACGAGTGGTAATCAGGGGCAATCAGCAGCGCGTAAAGGACTGGCTCCGGCGAGAAAAAGTCAACTGGCGCTGGCGGGCGGTAGCTCCAAAGAGAGTGACTGGGAATCGTTCTGAGTTTATTGCTACATGACTATATTAAACGGGGGCTTCAGGCCCCCGTTGAGTCGGTTGACAAACCTCATGTTCGCACAGAACGAGAGGATGTCACCCAATAAAAAAACAGGAAAATCAAGTCATTGATTTTCGCCTGCTAACTAAAAAGAAGGAAAAACCACGCTTTTTCCTTCTTTTTCATCAATCTGAACGGGGGCTTCAGGCCCCCGTTACTACTCACATTATTCTCCTTGAACCAGCCGTTCCCCGCTGGCTTTGTCAAACAGGTGCAACCTGTCACTTTTCGCCACTAACGCCAGCGTTTGCCCAGGCCCGGTAGCAGGCCGCCCTGTAACCTGAACGTGGACGGCAAACCCCTGCCAGTCCAGATGCAGCAATGTGGATTCCCCGGTGACCTCCATAATATTCACCTGAGCGCTGGTGCCTTGTGGCGCGATAACGATGTCCTGTGGGCGTAACCCGGCAATGACCGGTTTGTCGCCCTGTAAGCGCGCAGCTTCGTGCCAGTGAGGTGGCAACGGTATCCAGAGTTCGCCGCACTGTACGCCCGGCTCGCTCTGGCGAAGCTGAATAGTGCCTTCCAGCAGGTTCATCGGCGGCGAACCAATAAAGCGGGCCACAAAAGTATTGCGTGGCTGGTCGTAGATAGTTAACGGGCTGCCTTGCTGAACAATCACGCCATCACGCATCACTACAATTTGGTCGGCCAGTGTCATGGCTTCAACCTGGTCATGGGTGACATAAATCATGGTGGCTTTAAAACGCTGATGCAGGGATTTTATTTCAGCGCGTAGCTCCATACGTAGCTGAGCATCCAGGTTGGACAGTGGCTCGTCGAACAAAAACACCTGAGGGTTGCGCACCATAGCCCGGCCCATTGCCACACGCTGGCGCTGCCCGCCGGACAAAGCTCGTGGGTAGCGGCTGAGCAATTTATCAATCCCCAGCATGGTGGCTATTTGGGTGATTTTGCTCTTTTGCGTGGTTTTATCCACTTTTTTGACCTGCATGTGAAAAGCGAGGTTTTCAGCGACGGTCAGGTGGGGATAGAGCGCGTAGCTTTGGAATACCATAGCGATATCCCGGTCTGCCGGATCAAGATCGTTTATCTGTTTTTGATTCATTAAGATAGATCCGCCAGAGGCACTTTCCAGACCAGCCAGTAACCGTAGCAGGGTGGATTTACCACATCCGGAAGGGCCTACCAGTACGGTGAAGCTGCCATCCGGGATGGTCAAATCCAGTGGGTGCAGAACAGTTTGTTTCCCATAACGCTTGGCAACTTTTACCAGTTCAACCCCGGCCATGTGACATCTCCTCTATATGGTGTTGTAGCGCCTGCCAGTCAGGGTAACTGCGTGGTGAGCTACTGATGGCATGAGCGGCAACGGCGTTTCCCCAGTACAACGCGTCTTCGGGGGATTGAGCCTGGCAAAGTGCGGCCAGAAAACCGGCATTAAAACTGTCGCCGGCGCCAATGGTGTCAACAACCCTGACCGGCTGGCCCGGAGCGTGCTGATAATATTGTGTGGTCCATAACCGGGCCCCGTTCGGGCCGCATTTCGCCACACATCCCCCCCTGGAACTGAGTTGCCGGGCAAGTTCCGCTCCGGCGTCTTCCAGGTTTTCCATCCCTGAGAGTCCCAGGGTTTCCACCTCGTTGAGCAGTAACCAGTCGCAGTTGGGTAACCAGGTATATACATCAGCGCGCAATGCTGGTGTCCAGCCAGAGGGCGGCCAGCCGGTATCCACCGCGATGCGGTAACCCTGCTTGCGCAGTTGAGGCAACAAAGTGGTGTACTGGCTGAACAGCGTGCTGCATAAAAAAGTGCCACACAGCAGGACAATATCCCCCGGGATGGCTTGTTCCGGCAGTTGTTGCAGAATGTCGTCGGCACTGAGACGAGTGATATGGCCGTAATTGCTGAGAAATGACCGCTCTTTGTCCGGGTGTGTTACGCCCACAGTGAAAGAGGTTTCGCAGGCATAGCCCGGCCAACCGGCAGCACTTTCCGGGAAGTATCCGGCGAGCCACGGCGTGAAAGCATCATTGCCCTGGCAGGAAATAGCCCGGTGGGGAATTTCCATTGCCGAGAGAGCCAGTGCGCAGTTCCCGGCTGAGCCACCAGGGCGCAGCGCACTGTGCTCCATCATGGCTTCTGTGCCAGGTGAGGGCCACTGTGTCAGAGTACCCATAATAATATCGACATTGATATTGCCCGCGACATACAACACAGGCGTGGTTAAATTGTGCATAGTTATCCTTTACTTCCACCGCTGGCAAGCCCACCCACCAGCGTTTTTTGCAACCAGATAGCAATAAACAGTGGCGGAACGGATGCCAGAATGCCGACTGCGGCTATCAGGCCGTCATCGGTTGCGCGCCCGGCAGTAAAACCGGCAATCGTAACGGGCAGCGTTTGTGCGGCAAGGTTGCTGGTAAACAGTAATGAGTAGAAAAATTCATCCCAGGCCAGGAGCCAGCCAAACAGTGCAGACGCTCCCAGCATCGGTTTTGCCAGTGGCAGCGTGATGCGCAACAGAACCTGCCAAAACCGCAAACCATCAAGCCGTGCGGCCTGTTCAATATCGCGGGGCAGGGTATCGAACTGGTTTTTGAGCATCCAGGTGAGAAAAGGCAGGATAAGCGAGCAATAAACCAGAACCAGGCCAGTGCGGGTATTAAGCAGCCCGAGTTGTTCAAGAATAAAATAGAGCGGCAGTACAAAGGCCACGGGCGGCACCATGTAAATGCCCAGGCCGGCATACAACCACCCTTCACGGCCTGGATAGCGGGAAAAACTGAACGCAGCCGGGACTGCAAGCACCAGCGACACCAGCGTAGCCCCACAGGCAACCAGAATGCTGTTTAACAGTGCGTGCAGAAAAAGTGCGCCTGGCTTACCTGGTGCCAGTGAAACCAGGCTTGCATAGCGGCTGAAATCCCACTGGCGTGGCAACCATTCAAGGGGAATGCGGGTGAGGTCGGCGGTAGAGCTGACACTCATTAAAAATAGCCACGCCATCGGGCCCAGAATAGACAACGCCACGATCAGGGCAGCCAGGTAACGCAGAAAGGTGCGAATTTTACGCTTCATGGGCGGTACTCCTGCGGCGTTGGCGTAATAGCATCAGCAGGTAAACAGCAATCAGCACGCCGCACATCAGTGCCATCAGAATGGCATAAGCCGCACCACTGCCTGCCCGCATATAGCTGAACGATTCCTGGTAAACGAAAAAGCTCAGGGTTTTGGTGCTGTCCATAGGCCCGCCACGCGTCATAACGTAGATGATGTCGAAAACTTTGAAGGCATCAATGGTGCGCAGAACCAAAGCCACGCCCAGTGGGGCAACAATGGCCGGAAAGGTGATGGCGCGAAAACGCCGCCACGCACTGGCGCCATCAAGCCTTGCCGCTTCATACAAGTCTTCCGGTATGGATTGCAATGCTGCAAGCACCAGTAAGGTCACCAGTGGATAGTTTTTCCAGATATCGGCAAACATCACGCTATTCAGTGCGGCGTCGGTTGAACCCAGCCAGGAGCGGTAGCTGTCCAGAATACCCAGTTGAGTGAGCAGGGCATTGATGCTGCCGTAATCCGGGTTAAAGTTCAGCCGCCACATCATGGCGTTAACAATGGTGGGGAGCGCCCAGGGCAGGATCACCAACACTCTCAGAATGTTGCGCCCGAGGAATTTTTGGTTAAGCAGCAGCGCCACTAATACGCCCAGTACACCCTCGATAGTCACAGAAACAATGGTGAAGTAGAGTGTGCGACCAAATGCATCCCGGAAATCCGGGTCAGTCAGGGCGTATAAGTAGTTATCCAGCCCAACATAGTTTGGGCCGGTTCCGGTGCTGATAAGCGCTGCATCGGTAAAACTTAACCACAGAGTGCGCAGCAACGGCCAGGCTGTTAGCAACAGCATCATGATAACCATGGGTGCTAACAGCACCCATGCCTGACGGTGTTCGCGTTGTTGCAAATTCAGCATCACGCTTCCTTAACGCAGTCGTGCCGCGCTTTTATCTACGGCTTTCATGGCGTCTTGCGGTGTGGCTTTGCCTTGTAATACCGCCTGGAGTTGTTGCTGCAGGGTATTAGACAGGCGTGAATAGTCTGCTGTTTCCGGGCGGGAAAGCATGACATTCAACGAAGTATCCGCGGCTTTAATCAGGCTTTCCTGTCCCTGCGCGACCGTCGGGTCGGTATAAGACGCTTTCCAGATGGGCAGGCTCAGTTTGGCGTATTTATCCTGTACCGGTTGTGACGTGATGTAGCTGATAAATTGCCATGCCTGTTCCGAATGCTGGCTGCCCTGCGTAATACCTAACCCCATCGAGCCATTTACCGCACCGGCTTTGCCAGGCGCATCGCCCGGGGCAGGCATAATTGCGACATCACCCGCCACTTTGCTCTGTTTCGGGTCATTTGCCATGTTGTACATGTAGGTCCAGTTCAGGGCGAATGCGGCATCACCATTAGAGAAGGCTTTACGCACATCTTCTTCAAGGTATTCGCGTGAAGCCGGGTTAGTCAAGCCTTCATCCAGCGAGCTTTTCATCAGTTTCAGCGCAGCGAGCGAAGCCGGGGAACTGAAATCCAGTTTGCCGTTGTGATAGAAGCTGCCGCCAAAACCCGATACCAGCGTGGTGTAATCACACACCAGGGCTTCAGATTGTGACCAGCTCCAGACCAGCGGGTATTTCACAATACCTTTGTCTTTAATGATTTTGGCATCGTCCATTACCTGCTGCCAGGTGGCTGGCGGCTGGGTTATCCCGGCCTTACTGAGCATGGCTTTGTTGTAGTAGAGATATTTGGTATCCAGAATCCACGGCATACCCAACGTTTTCCCTTTATAAACCACGGTGTTCATGGCTCCCGGAAAAATCTTTTCACGTTCAGTATCGGGAATACGTGCACTGACATCCTTCAGCAGGTTAAAGCGGGTAAATTCTGCCGGCCAGATAGCATCAAACAGCACAACATCGTAGCCATTGGTGCCTGCGCCCCGGGCCGCGACAATTTTGTCATGCAGCGCCTCATAAGGTACAAACTCCAGGTTGACGTGAATATCCGGGTGCTGTTTTTGGAAATCACTGGTCATGGCACGAATATCGTTTTCGCTGTAGGCCGCCTGGGTCATAAATAACGCGTTGATTTGTGTGGCGGCTGTGGCGCTGGTACAAACAGCAAGCATAGCCAGCAGGGTGAGGCGGAAGCGGTGTATGCTGTGGTGACTCATGGTGTTCTCCCCCAGCCCTGTTTCCCTGGTGGCTTTTTTTTGCTGTGAGCAACCGGGTGACAGGGCGTAAAACCGTTTATGATTTATTAAATCAATTTGATTGATTTAATCAGGATGACAAAAAGGTCAGGCTGGCGCCTTCACTGAGTATAGTCGAAGCAAGCTTTATGCCAGTCGCTGAGCAGGGCATAAAGTTTGCTTAACCGTTGCTATCCGCCAGGGGGCAGAGGATACTGCCCGCAGGGCCGCCAGGAAAGGAACAGATGAAGACCTCAGGAACCAACCTCGAACACGCGCGCGCACATAACCGGCGAGTGGTTATTGAAACTATTCGGCTACATGGTGAACTGACACGGGCAGAGCTGGCGCGGCTTACCGCGCTGACGCCGCAAACCGTTTCAAATATTGTGGCGGAACTACAGCAGGCAGAAATTTTACTCAGCCATGCGCCACGCAAAGTGACCGGGCGTGGTCAACCGGCGGTTCCGGTAAGCCTGAATCCGGCCAGCGCCTGGTCGGTAGGGATTCATCTGGATCACCAGACTTTAATTATTGTGCTGGTGGATTTATCCGGTGAAATTCATTTCCGGCGACTCATTATGGTGCAAAAGCCTCAACCCGATGCCACATTTGTGCGCATTATGGCGGTGATTAATGAGATTAAAGCCTTGCCGGGGCTGGACTGGCAAAAAGTGCTGGGTGTCGGGGTGGTAATGCCCGGGCCGTTTGGTGTGGAAGGCATTTCCTCTGCCGGGCCGACAACGCTTAATGGCTGGCAGCATGTCGATGTTGCCGCTACGCTCTCTGCGCTTATTGGTCTGCCCGTCACACTGGAAAATGACGCCACGGTTGCGGCAATTGGTGAGCGTTTTCATGGTGTGGCCCGGCAACTGAGTTCGTTTATTTACCTGTATATTGGCACTGGCCTGGGCGCCGGTATTTTTACCGATGGCCATATTTATTCCGGCCATGCACATAATGCGGGGGAAGTGGGGCACATCGTGGTTCAGCCGGGTGGTAAGGCCTGTTATTGCGGGAACCATGGCTGCCTTGAGCGCTATGTCTCTTTGCAGGCGGCGTATGAGTTTTGTGGCCTTGACCCCTACCAGGCGCTGCCCGATGACTTGCTGGCTGTAGATGACTCACTGTTTGACCGCTGGGTGGAGACGGCGCTGCCACCTCTGCGCCAGGCGATCAATATACTGGAGTGTATTTTTGATGCGCAGACCGTGGTTGTGGGCGGTATGATGCCAGCGCCTTTGCTGGAGAAAGTGCTGGCACGCCTGCCACCGTTTTACCAGTCGGTACGTGGGCGTTACCTGGATGGCATGCGGGTGAAAATGGGCATGTCGGGCATGGACACCGCAGCACTTGGGGCGGCGGCTCTGCCTATTTTTGACGAGTTTAACCCACAATTTCAGGTGCTGATGAAGTAGGTGCCCAGCGCATTGGGAAAATGGGGCGTAATCACGGTGGTGTGTGAGCCATGGGCAGGTGTTTCTGCCCCGGCTCTGAATACGTCAGACTTTGAGCATTTTCACTGTTGCATCAATGTCAATTTCATCTTCAGTGAAGATGAGCGTAGTTCCCTGAAAAGTGGTGATCGCCAGTTTTTTTACTGAGCGCATCTCGCCGCTTTTTTGTGCCGACTTCGGCCTGATGCTGTTCATCAGTATACCAACAGACAACACTGCGTTTTCTTTATCAATGCGGCTAGCGGCAGGCACTTCTTCGCTGTAAACCAGGTAAGACTTGATCGACGTGAGTTTTACGCGCTCACCGGCGATATACAGGTATTTACTTTCCGGTTGCACTTTCACCGCAAAGGCTGATAACCCTTTGTTATTGGTGCCAGGTTCAAAAGTGACCGCCGCATCTTTCTTAATCAGTTCAGGGTTGGATACCTTGATCACATGAAAATAACGGTTATCACCGTTTTCATCTTTGATAAAGCCAAAACCTTTATCTTTAAACCAGGTTGTGATCGTTCCGTTCATCGCCATTACCGCCTACTTAATCGTTTATCTACTCAATTTTTGCAGCGGGCAGTGTAAAACACAATGCCTGCGCAGACTATGTCTTTGGTTTAAGTCTGACCGCTATCTTATGTAAAGGCGAGCCTGACAGGGAAATATTCAGGCGTGTTGATGCACCGGATGAGAAGGAATACTCTGCCTTTAATGCGCTTGCGGGCGTTATTCATTACCCCACTGGTTGAGGAAATTAGCAATTTCATCAATACGTTGTGCATTAATGCCGGCTTCGGTTGCCATGTCTGCCTGCGCCTGCTCGCTAATTTCTTCGTTATTCATTAAACGGGTAATCAGCAACTGGAAGTAGTGCGCCAGCGCGTCACGTTCAGCCTCGCTGACAGCCTGTTCAGTTTCTGTCGAATACTCATCGACGATGTCATAAAACTTGAGCGGAATGGCCTGGTTCATTGGTTGTCCCCGGAGGTTAAGTTTGTGCCTGTGGGCTGGTTTAGTGCATTGGCGTGATAATACCATTCTTGCCAGGCTTTCTGGCACAAATTGCGTAAGCCTGCATTTGCTGGTGGTACTGTCTACCTGCCCGCCACGGCGAGCGATTTCACTCGTGGCCGTTTAATATTTGTAGCAGCGTTTGCCGGGCGTGAGCCAGGCGTGGTTTGCGTAATGCACTGGGTAGCCAGATCAGGCTATAGCGAATTTCTGTGTTACTGACTGGTGCCAGTAACTGGCTGAGTTTCCCTTGTGTAATCTCGGTGCGGCATAAAAAACCAGGCATCGCTGTCCAGCCGAAACCTTTACACAGCAGGCTGCGTTGCCCGCGTAAATCTTTTCCCACTACAGCAGGGAGCAGGGCTGAACTGGGGATCTTATTTTTATCCAGCCACTCTTTAATCAGCGACAGCTCAAGGTTGTAAGCCAGAAGCGGCTCCTTGAGTAAGTCGTGAGCGAAGTTGTTGCTTTGATTCAGACGGGCGGCAATCTCTGGTGAAGCGACAGCAATAATGTTGTCTGTGAAAATGACTTCGCTTTTTAAGCGTGTATCGGTAACCGGGTGTGCGGTGATCCCCAGGTCACAGTGCCCTTCCAGCACCATCTGGGTAACCTCAGGGCCATCTCCGGTGTGCAGATGTATCCGGATTCCACTCTGGAGTAATGGCAGAAGAACGTCTGCCAGCTTTTCAGCCATAAAGTCGGAGTGGCCAATAATTTGTAATGTGCCGGAGACATCCATCGAGCGCGCTCTGGCAGAGGCCAGTGCCGATTCTGCCGCATCGAGTTTATCGCCGATATCTGCCGCTAAGTCGTCAGCGGTTGCTGTCGGGACAACTCCCTGAGATTGCCGTTCAAACAGTGGCCTGCCTATTGCGACTTCCAGCCCACTGATATGTTGCGACACGGCAGGTTGTGTCAGGTTCAGAGCGCGGGCCGCTGCAGAAATGGAGTGCTGGCGGTAAACTTCCATAAATGTACGCAATCGTATTAAAGACACGCTTCACCCATAAATTTATTTATGCCCCCGTGAAAATAGCGTTGTTACCACCTGAATGCCAGAATCTTTAAGCTGACTGCCATTAATCATCAAGACAACGGAACAGGTAACTAACATGACGCCTCAACAACAGTTCGATGATTTGTCGGCCATTCTTCGCAATATGAAGGCGTTTCAGCCATGCCAGACTGGTCGTTGTTCAGGAGCGTGCCGGGCACGCTAATCTTCGCCTTGGTGCACCTTACCAGGACAAGGTAATTGCCGCCGAAGCATTTCTAAAAAATTAAACCATCTGTACTGCCCATATTCAGGAGTAAACATGAAAATTTTAATGGTTCTGACTTCACATTCTGCATTAGGCAACACGGGTAAGAAAACCGGGTTTTGGCTGGAAGAGTTTGCGGCCCCTTATTATGTCTTTAAGGATGCAGGCGCTGAAGTGGTACTGGCTTCACCAGCAGGAGGACAGCCGCCGCTGGATCCAAAAAGTGATTTGCCTGACTTCCAGACCGCGCTAACGGAACGTTTCAAAACAGATAAAGTTGCCCAGGATGCGCTGGCGAATACAGTCAAACTGGAGACTGTATCGCAAGCGGATTTTGACACCGTATTTTACCCAGGCGGCCACGGGCCATTATGGGATCTGGCTGAATCCAGCACATCCATTGAACTGATTGAGTCGTTCAACCGTGCCGGGAAGCCCATTGCGTTTGTGTGCCACGCGCCAGGTGTATTGCGCCATGTGAAAAATAACCAGGGTGAGTTGCTGATTAAAGGGCGTAATGTCACCGGTTTTACTAATAGTGAAGAAGACGCTGTTGAATTAACTCATGTGGTTCCTTTCCTGATTGAAGATGAGTTTATTGCAGCGGGTGCTCATTATTCTAAAGGCCCGGACTGGATGCCCTATGTTGTGGAAGATGGCAACCTGATAACCGGGCAGAACCCTGCAAGTTCAGAAGCTGTGGCTGCCGCTTTAGTGAAAAAAGTGCAGTAACGCGCGCGAAGGCCTGGGTCACCCGTTGAGTGCACTGGTATGCATGCCAGTGCACTCGGGTATACTTGCGGAGCGATTGAGTAGATCCCCTGCTTCTGTATTGTTTTGTAAATTGTTTTTTGCATTTTACCCGCCATAACGGTATAACAGACATCATTCGGAAGTTTAGACGTCTATACGTTCAGAAGGTAATATGCAGGACTCCACCACCACATCGCACGCAGCCCAGGGGCAGGAAGAAGGGCGGCTTAAGCGCACCATGAAAACCCGCCACCTGATTATGCTCTCTTTAGGGGGCGTGATTGGTACCGGGCTGTTTTTTAACACGGGCTATATTATTTCTACCACTGGCGCACTGGGCACGTTATTGGCGTATTTGATAGGCGCACTGGTTGTCTGGCTGGTGATGCAATGCCTGGGTGAGCTTTCTGTCGCCATGCCGGAAACGGGGGCATTCCATGTGTATTCAGCCCGCTACCTTGGCCCGGCAACGGGGTATACTGTCGCCTGGCTGTACTGGCTTACCTGGACTGTTGCATTAGGGTCGAGTTTTACCGCGGCCGGTTTTTGTATGCAGTACTGGTTTCCGCAGGTGCCAGTCTGGGTGTGGTGCCTGGTTTTTTGTGTGCTGATCTTTGGCCTGAATGTGGTGTCTACCCGTTTTTTTGCCGAAGGGGAGTTCTGGTTCTCAATTATTAAAGTTATCACTATTGTGGCGTTTATTGTGCTGGGTGCCGCAGCCATCTTCGGTTTTCTGCCAATGAAAGATGGTTCTCCGGCTCCGTTACTACACAATATTACCAATAATGGCTGGTTTCCTCATGGTGGACTGCCCATTTTGATGACGATGGTTGCGGTGAACTTCGCCTTTTCCGGAACAGAGTTAATCGGCATTGCTGCCGGTGAAACGGAAAACCCACAAAAAGTGATCCCGGTTGCCATTCGCACCACAATTGCCCGGTTGATAATCTTTTTTATTGGCACTGTTTTTGTGCTGGCGGCATTAATTCCCGCGGATCAGGCGGGTGTGGTGAAAAGCCCGTTTGTGCTGGTGTTTGAGAAAGTGGGGATCCCTGGTGCTGCGGATATCTTTAACTTCGTCATCCTCACGGCGATTCTCTCTGCCGCTAACTCCGGGTTGTATGCTTCCGGGCGCATGCTGTGGTCGTTGTCCCGTGAACGCACGCTACCGGCCTGTTTCTCCCGCCTTACCCGCCGTGGTGTGCCACTCACTGCATTATCTGTCAGCATGCTGGGCGGTGTGCTGGCGCTGTTTTCCAGCGTGGTTGCCCCCGACACCGTGTACGTGGCGCTTTCGGCGATTTCCGGGTTTGCCGTGGTGGCGGTGTGGTTGAGTATTTGTGCTGCGCATTATGTGTTCCGCCGCCAGCATATTGCCGCCGGGCGGGCATTAAGTGAATTACATTACCGCGCTCCCTGGTTCCCGGTGACACCAGTGTTAGGGTTTGTTCTGTGCCTGTTAGCTTGTGTTGGCCTGGCGTTTGACCCGGAGCAGCGCATTGCATTATGGTGCGGGCTGCCGTTTGTTGCTCTGTGCTACGGCGTTTATTACCTCACTCAGTATCTGGCAAAACGTAACCAACCGGAGGTGGAACATGTCACTGATTGATCCCGTACAACACGCGTTACAACACAGCCCTTTTTTAGTGCTGGACGGCGCAATGGCAACGGAACTGGAAAACCGGGGATGCAATCTGGCAGACAGCCTCTGGTCAGCGAAAGTACTGCTGGAAAACCCACAACTGATTTACCAGGTTCACCTGGATTATTTCCGTGCCGGGGCACAGGTTGCCATCACGGCCAGTTACCAGGCCACGCCTGCCGGGTTTGCTGCACGCGGCATCAGCCATGAGCAATCACTGGAATTAATTACCCAAAGTGCACGCCTTGCCTGCCAGGCGCGTGAGGATTACCTGGCAGAACATTCAGGTTCCCCGGCGTTACTGGTGGCCGGTTCTGTTGGCCCCTATGGCGCTTTTCTGGCAGACGGCTCTGAGTACCGTGGTGATTACCAGCGAACAGCTGTGGAGTTTCAGGATTTTCACCGCCCGCGTATTGCGGCTTTGGTTGAGGGTGGTGTGGATCTGCTGGCTTGTGAAACACAGCCTTCTTTTGCTGAAACCCAGGCGTTAGTTGGTTTACTGGTACACGAGTTTCCTGCGCTGCCAGCCTGGTTCTCATTTACGCTGCGTGACAGTGAGCACCTGAGCGATGGCACGCCGTTAGCCACAGTGGTGAGTTTTCTGAAAGATTACCCGCAGGTGATTGCGCTGGGCGTGAACTGCATTGCGCTGGAGAAAACCACGGCTGCGTTAACCATACTTCACCAACTGACTGCGTTGCCACTGGTGGTGTACCCCAATTCAGGCGAACAATACGATGCCGTGACCAAAACCTGGCATCACAGTGGTGAAGCCTGCCACCAACTGGCTCACTATTTACCAGACTGGCTGGCAAGCGGTGCCCGGTTAATTGGCGGCTGTTGCCGTACCACACCGGCAGATATCGCAAGCATTGCGGCCGGGGCTCACCGCCATTAATGTTGGCAGATAAAAAGGCCTATCCGGGTGGATGGGCCAGAGCCTGATGGCAAACCTCATGCCCGCACAGAACGAGAGGGTGTCAGCCAATAAAAAAACGGAAAATCAATTCATTGATTTTCGCCCGCTAACTAAAAAGAAGGGAAAACCACGCTTTTCCCTTCTTTTTCATCAAGCTGAGGCCCATCCGGGTGGATGGGCCAGAACAGGTAAAGTGGTGCACCACAAACCCCGTTAATTGAGCCAGGCCATTAACCAGGGCATGGCAAACGCCCCCGGGGCCAGCATGGCAAATGCCCACAACATCGTCGTGTCGTG